>JAHHFK020006075.1:0-46204 GCA_024533555.2 Aedes koreicus
ATGTATGTATGTAAGGTAGCCACCATCCCTTCTAAGACCTTGTCATGTATGCAGCTACACTTAATAGCAAGATCAAATTGAGTTACCGATTTGCATTCACAGTAACGCTGTATGAAGGGCCAAAACGGTGGGGCGGACCCGTAAGCAGAGACACTTACGTGAAACCCGCGGGAACATAAGAATCTCCTTCCAACGATACGATCCAACAAATCGAATAACCCAATTCGCAATACTCATTAAGCTTTCTACGGGATGGCTTGTTAAGAAAGGCGCGTCACTCTCACTGAAATTGTTGGAGTAGAATTCACAGCACCACAATCGAATCGGTAGGATAAAGAAAATGATACTGTTTGTTCCCTCCTAGACGCCGGTTGTCATACCACTCCATTGTCCAATTCCAGCTTGAGTGATACCCTGATGCTCCCTCCCTTCCCAATATATAATATAGTAATGTATAAAATATAGTGAATTAATCTTATAAGTATAATAAATATAGCAAATGAATATTATAATGACAAATAATATAGTGAATGAATATAAGAATGAAAATAACAATTCCATTTGTGGACCTGAAAGTTTAGACAATATAGCTACGAGAAAAAAAATTGATTTAAAATTATCTCATCAAACTTGGAATATCCATGGATAATCTGAAATTATATAGCAATAGAATAGTAAACCTAAAATTTTGATGTGCTGTTCCATTTTCTTGCAATAATTTATGTAGTGAGTCTCATCGGAAATAGCGATTTTAATGAAATTAATTTAAATGCAATTATGTCACATCATTTAATATCACAACATAAAATAATAAACTGACGTTAAAATATAAAATAATAAACTATAGCAGAATACATATATCCGTAACTAATCTGACCATCCACTCATCGAAAGACTGTTGCAGTTTCTATTGAAATAAGATTTACTAAGATTAGAATTTGTTTTCACAATAATAGTCAAGGAACATAATAAGCGTAGGTACAAGATATATATGACATCTACTGGTATGTTACTGAAAATAAAAATTAGATATGTATTAATATCATAATAATATTAGAAAAACTGAAGACAGCTAATAATAATGCGAAATAAATTTCAGATGAGTATGAATCTAAAAACTGAATCTTAATAAAACTAAAATAAAAAATTAGGAAATTGAATTTTTCTATAGCTCTTGTACACCCATAAATGATTCCTCATGTCTGTGAAATAGGTAATGAATGATTGTAAACTGTTAGGTTTTGAATTAATAAATATTTCTGATGAAGAAGGAAAGTGCTGTTTTAAGTAGAATTTTTCGAATATGATCCTTTCTAAAAAAAAAAAACATTAAAAACCTTCCTATCTTTTCAAATACATAACGTAGGTTAGATGAGCTATAACTGACAAGGATGCATAAATGCGAAGCTGAAAATGACTTCTAAAAAAGCATACAAAATGTAGTGAATGGATGTTATAATATAAAACGATAATAATTTCATTTGTATTTACGTGTCTGCAGATTGTGGTCCTGCTGCAATTGTATACGGACCCGCACATCCACGATGAACCTGAAAGCTTAGATAATGTATCATGGCCACCAGAAAAAAAAATTGATTTTAAATTATTTTACAAAACTTGGGATATCCATGGATGATCTGAAATTGTATAGCATATAAAGAATAATGAACCTAAAATTTCGGTGTGCTGCTCTGCTAATAAATGTGATATAACCACAATGGAACTGACTCTTAGCTTCGGGTCTTGATCCCTACTGAGCCCTTGCGGCACGTCAAGCCGGCCAGTTCAGCGCAAGGGATTCTCGGTACCGTTGGTGCAATACATTGTTTTCATTTTAAAGTGACACATCATCAAAATTATCTATCAGAAAATCACAGCAAGCGCTGGGTGAGGACGGTGGTTGATGATCGATATAGCTTGAAGAACAATCTTGGGGAACAAAAGCTTGTGTGAAAAATGGTGTAAAATGACAAATTTCTACTGAAGAGTGAGGCTTTCAAGGCGTGGCCTACCACCGAAAAGGAGATTTTATTTTCTTGTTCTAAAAATGTCAAAAGTTGGAGTTCCATCTATCATCTGAGTAAGTAATAAAAAGGACTAGTTTCCGTGCTACAATGGGTGGCAGTACATATCATACAAAATAATTTTACTTAAAAAAACCTGAAAATATTAGAAAGGCTCGAATTAACGTTTGTAGATTTCTCTTAGACTGAGAAAAATCTATATATGTAAATGTGCACTTTTCTAATGTTTGTTAACATTGTATTCAAATAATTGAAATTACAGAAGAGATGAAGGTGATTTTGAACGGAAATGTTTATTGTTTTAACCGTTTTTGTTTGTTTGTTTCAAACAGCATTTCAAATTAAATCATACTGAAATTCGTTTGAAACAAATAAGCGTTGGTAGAATCAACCAACAAATCTGTAACATAATCGTAAATTCAAACGAAAGTCAGTTAAACTTAACTGCTTAATTCCCGAAACAATAACTTGAACAATAATTTTAGTTTGTTTAACCACCGTAGTTAGTCAAATCAAACTTATGTGATGTTTGTGCCCAATTCAACAATTCAACAATTCTTATTAAATGAAACAAGAATATGTTTGCGTTTACCAATACTTTCTCAGTGTACCCTTAGCAGAGCGATTTTTTTTCCTTTGCTTCAGTGGCTTTCCATTGTGCTGAAGGTTTCAGACCGTATTGAGAAGTATAGTGCGCCATTTAACGTTTGGGAGAAATTACAACATATCGTCAGCATTATATTCATCAAGTACGAATATGAGCTCCACAGCTTTGAAAATAACAGTCGATGGAAATACGTTCAATTGATAATTTGATTTTTTACTATTTTTCGTCAACAGTCACTCGTCAGCTGGCAGTATAAATGGAGTAAAGGAGATTTGGGGCGATGGCAACATTCTATCATCCCAAAGGTGTCGACGAAATCTTGGTTTGGAGGGATGGATGTGGGTCGAGACTTCATTCGTGTGATGTCTCGCCTCATGTCCAATCATTATTCTTTGAACGCTCATTTATACCGTGTTGGGCTGAGCGACAGCAATCTCTGTGAATGTGGACAAGGTTACCAGGACGCAGATCACATTATTTGGTCATGTGCTGAGCATCGTGGAGTCAGATCTGAGCTTTATGATTCCCTTCGGGCTCGAGGTAGACAACCCAATGCACCGGTTCGAGATATTTTGGCTGTACGTGATCTGGAGTTTATGAAACTCATTTATGTGTTTTTGACTAACATTAGCCTTAGATTGTAGTTAGTTTAACCTGTATGTTTACTTTAAGTTTTTTTTTCTCTGTGTTTGTGTGTGTTTTTTTTTTCATTCTCAAAAATGTTAAAGTCAAAAGAAAACCTAAAGTTGTATAGTTATAAGTTTTTATCCAATTCCGAATTTAAAATAAACGTGCTTTGTAAACCACACTTAAAATTCCCGCCTATCTTCCCATCCATACAATTGTTATTCCTATTAACCTCGAGACGGCCGCGAGTAATCGGTTCTATCCCCTTAACATTAGTTTTAAGATAATTGATGTAGTTTTCATATTTATAAAACTTGGCTCTGTAAAGTTGATTCGATTGAGCCTGTACAAATAAATGATTTATAAAAAAAAAAATTGATAATTTGTTCTAGGATTTATTCGATTTGACAGAACCAGTGAGCCAAGATTATCGGGGTACATTGACTTTACTCCAGAGCTGTCAAGTTGTTGTCAATTGAAAATTTGCATTGAATAAATCCAAGATTTCCTTACTTATATGACAATAAGCTACGGCTTATGTTTTTGTTATTTAGCCTAGCTTGAATATGATCGGACCGTGCAGGAAAACTAGTATATACTAGGTTGGATGAAAAGTAACCTCCTTGACCGCCAAAATGCGATGCTACTGCGAAAAAGGTTACAGTACCTTGTAGTCCGTTCATGTTTAGGCATACACGCAGAATTTAAGTGCGATACTGCCCTTAGCTTTGTTTTGACAGCTGATGGTTGTTAACGTGTTTGGTATCATATTGAATATGGATAAAAACAACTTTCGTTCTTTCATAAAACATTATTAGGAAACAAAAGAAAAGTTGGATAAGTATTATGGGGCAAATGCTCCGTCAGATTACACCGTTACAGGGTGCGGCAGAAAATAATGCGAAAATGTTCAAACTTGAGTATTGGGTTAATTCATGTAGCTAGTGACTAATTTCTGTCGAAAGTGTGTTTGTTTATGTTAATTTTTAAGTGCTGCATCCGAACATTCTATTTGTTTTATTGCAAATTCGTCAAAATGTTCGCGAAAGAAGTGATCACCAGTTTGTTGCTCGCCCCGAAGAAGCCGAAAGAGATTTCCAAGGTGGTAGGGTGCCATTTGGCAACAGTTTACCGCATAAAACAGTCCCTGCATGATGGTCCTAAGCAGCGGAAGCCGGAAAGTGGACGTCCGCGCTTTGCACGTACGCCAAACGTTATCAAATCGGTCCGTGCAAAAATTGCTCGCAACCCGGTGCGCTCCATAAGAAAACTTGCAAAGGAAGCCAATATTTCGGAGAAATCCATGCGGAGAATCATCAAAGAAGACCTGCATGCATCTTCCAGAGCCAGAGTGAAACGCCACTTGATTACGGACCGGGTCAAGGAACTACGAGTGACTCGTTCCAAGAGATTGCTTTCCTTGTTGAAGAAGGAAAAAAATGATAATCCTGTTCTCCGACGAAAAGCTTTTCAGCATCGATGCTGTGGCCAGCAGCCGCACGGACCGGTCGTTTCACCGCAGAAAATGGAGAACGTTCCGGAAAAAGCGAAATTCAAATTTCAAACCAAACATCCGGCTGGTGTCATGATGTTTGGCTTGGTGGCGTCCAACGGTTTGAAAATGCCGCCTGTTTTCATTGATGCTGGAGTGAAAATCAATACCGAAGTGTATATCGGTATTTTAAAGGACCAAGTGCTTCCCTGGGTGAAGGCCAACTTCTCCGTGGACCAAAACGTTGTCCTACAGCAGGATGGAGCGCCATGCCACACGTCCAATCGAACGCAACAATGGTTGAACGATAACATGAAGTTTTGGCCGAAGGATTTGTGGCCCCCTAGCAGTCCAGATCTTAATCCGTTGGATTATTCGATTTGGGCATATGTTGAAGCACGAGCCTGCAAAACATCACACCCTAGTGTGAAAACCCTGAAGTCAACCATAACACGCACATGGCAGTCAATGTCGGAGGACTAGGTCCGAAAGGCATGCTCTGGCTTCCGGCGTCGGCTCGAGGATTTTATCAATAAAAATGGAGGACACATTGAGTAAATTTGTTTAAAAGGACTTTATAAAGATAACTGCACTCGAAAATGTTGATATTATTGCTTGAATTAGTTGAAAATGGGATTTGAAAGATATCGAACAAATTTTCGCATTATTTTCTGCCGCACCCTGTACATATTGGTTTCGAAAGTTTCGTGATGGCCGCAACTCCACTACCGATCAAGTCCGCAGCGGCAGGCCTTCCGATGCGGTGCAGAGGACAATGTCAAAAAAGTTCATGACATGGTGTTGGCTGACCGGAAAGTGAAGGTGCGTGAGCTAGCAGATGCCACAAAGATGAGTACTGAGCACACACGCCATATTTTGGGCGAGATTCTGCAAATGAAAAAGTTATCCTGCCGCGCATGCTCACTCCTGGCCAAAAACACGAAGGCGAGAGCGCCTCGAAACAGTGTTTAGACTTGCTTATGTGGAATCGGAAAAAAAAAAAAACTTTTGGCGTCGATTGGTAACTGTTGATGAAACCTGGATCCACTATTACACACCAGCGAACAGAATGAGTGCCCGGCAATGGACTGAAGCCGGCACGAGTGCTCCGAAGCGGCCTAGGGAGGCTCAATGGGTCGGAAAGATTTTGGCGTCGGTTTTCTGGGATTGTCATGGCATACTCATCGTGAACTACCTCGAAAAGAATAAAACCATCATCAGCCAGTATTACTGTGCATTATTGGAGCGATTGAAGGCCGAAATCGATGCAAAACGGCCTCACATGAAGAGAAAAACAATTTTGTTTTTGCAAGACAATGCACTGGCGCACAAGAGCATCACAACCAAGGCTAAAATCAAAGACTTAAACGGCTCCAAATAATGCCGCATCCCCCGTATTCACCCGATTTGGCTGAATCGGACTATTATCTGTTCCCAAGCCTCAAAAGATGGCTCATCAATAAAAAATTTAGCTCACGCGAGGAAATCATCGACGCCACCGAGGAGTATTTTGCAGACCTTCCACTTTTCGGAAAATTACTTTTTGGACGGGATCAAGAAGTTGGAAAATCGCTGGAATAAGTGTATCGAGCTAAAAGGGGACTATATTGAATAAAATAAGAAAAACATAATAAAATTATTATTTTTTTCGTTCCTAAAGAGGTTACTTTTCACCCCATCTATGAATGAATAAGAACATTATGGATTTTTTTTTTCATTCTGATATGAAAATTATCGTGTTTTTATGGAAATTTTGAAATTTTTATATTTTTATTGCTTTTTTAATTTTTTCATAGGAAATTTTCATTCTATTAGTTTTCCAATGTAAAATTTCATTTCTTTTAGTCCTTGATATAATTTTTTTTCCTATTGCTTTTTATGAAATCATAATGGAAATTTATGTATTTTTGTTTCATGCTTTTCTGGTTTTCCTTTTTTTTTGTATTTCTTAATGGAAGGTTTCGTTATTTATGGAAATTGTTCAATGTTTCATTAAAACTTAGATATTTTATATTCCTTGAAGATCATTATATTATGGATGGAAAGTTTCAACAATTTATGAGCATTTCTATGGGCATTTTGAATTTCTCCAATGCTTCAACCACTATTTAATAACTTACATTTTAAGATATTTTATAAAACTTTCTAAAATTTTGTGGAACGTTTATTTTCTGCCATTTTCTATAGAAGGAGTTAAAAAAAAGTCGCTTTTCTGGTTTAAAGGATACTTGATCAGACCAAAAATGGCAGAAACAAACTAAACTGCTACAACTACAACTAAACGATCTACTTCACGCCATCATATCATGCAGCAGGATTGGCAAGATGGAGTACAACAACTGTGCAACACTATTCAAACTACGAAAACTCTACGAATGTGAAAAAAGGGTACAATTTTGCGACAAACTATTCTCAACAATCGTCGTGCCAGGCCGCAAATGAAAAATGCTTTTCGTCATAAAATATATGATACCTCATCTGTCATGCGTACCTCTTGCTGACAACGAAACGGAACAACAGGCGAGACAACACGACACGACACGATACGACAACAGCGACAGCACGCGCGCATAGTTAATGATGATGACGATGATCGGTGGTGGTGGTGGAGGTGGTTGATGGTTATTTTTGGCATACATAAATTGATGTAGTCGCAGAAATAGGAGATGTGATATTCGCAAAATGGGATGACGCGTAGGTTGAATTATTAGCGATGATGAGATGGCAAGATCGTGGCGAGACAGAAGAAAGAAAGAAATAGAAATGATTGTGTGAAATTTTTAGATAGATGAATCGGTTTTCTGATAGATCATTGTTATATTTCGTTCGCATTTTGGATTGGACACAGTCATCAATGTATCAAGTTGCCTTAATCAGCAAGCTATTCGTTATTGTTTAGAAATGAAAGAACATTGTTGCAAGCTTGCAAGTGAATTCGCAGACTGCAACAGTTTAATTAATCTTGCAGCACAAATGTCACGTCGGGCATTCGTCATTAAAAGCTGTCGTCAGTTCTGACGGGAATCCAGCTATCCTGACTGACAGAGTGGTACGATGCATTGGTCGTTCCTGCATCTAGATAAATTTTGCACAATAAAACAAACCTTGGTCGGAGGAGGGATGACGAGAGCCGAAGCCACTGCTGCTGCAGACAGCTTCTAGTAAATTACTGGCGGTATAAATTGAGTAATCAGTATCACACTCTGGGACCTTTATAGGGTCGGTAGTAAAAGGTGGGAGCGACAATTTCACACACCCCCTCACTCACTGAAAACTGATTGGAACGGTTGCCTTTGTGCGGACTTTCCACCGAGTTTAGATTCAGATGGATGCCCTGTTGCTAAAGTTTGATTGGTTTATTGATTTCAACTGGAAATTGGATTTTAATTAGACAACCGGGTGTTTGATTGTTGCTGACCGAGCCAATTATTAGCAGTTAGAGGGTATCATCGTAAAAATGAGTACCGTGCCAGGAAGGGACACTTCGAAAAGGGTATGATTTTTCGTTCATAAATCGGATTCACTGGCGAACGAAATTACCGAGGGGTTTTCAAAGACTGTTTTAATTTTAATTTTGATATTTTGTGGCGTACCGTGTACGTATTGCTTTTGGAAATAGTTCTCCAATTATTAAGTCAAGTATATTTTCCCCATAGATATTTGATAATTCTTAGAACGTCTTTCGTTTTTTTTTAAATTTTCCAAACCCTGTTTTTCATTAGATTTTGAAGAATAAATCCAAAGGCTTTCCAGTAACATGTTTTAGACTATTTCTAATCAAGGTGATTTCAAGAAAGGTTCAATGTGTTTTCTTTAACTCAGTCTTAAAAATTAAATAGGGTACGGGACGTGTTTTGAGCAGTACATGCATCAGCTGAGATATTTGATGAAGTTGTACGAAATCTGTATTTATAACTGCCAAGTTTTGGACGTTAACCCCTCTGCTTACGTCTATCTCTGAATACGTCAATCTATCGGAACCTACCTTCTGAAACGAGCATTACCAATTTCTCAATCGCAGGTACTTATTAAAAGCATGCGGATTGTTTTCCGAGCAATGTTTTCTTCAGCACCGAAATCCGTACATAAACTCACAAGATTGCATGACTGCTACTGGGAAGGCGAAATGAAATAGGCCAATTCACGATTTGCTGCTAATGTCAATTTCCTCAACCTGATTTTTCGGTTCACCACGATTGCTATGATTAAAAACTCGTTTACTAGCAGGTTATTAGTAAACCTTCAAACTTGTAGTCTGTCATTAATATTTAGATTTTCAATGTGTATATCTCATTTCTTTTACTCTCACGGTAATGTTAGACAAAGCGACTGTGACGACAAACTTGTAGCTTCATTTAAAAACGAGCAAATGTGAGAGATAGCAGGGGTGGCATAACGCAGCTCGAAGCGAACGACTTTTTGTACGAACGTTTGTGAGAAAAAGTTCGTCGTTTCGAGATCCGCAATACGGCTCCAGGCTTCACGTTACAATACCGGTACGCTATAGCCATGGTTAACAAAAAAGAGAGGAACCACAAATTACTGTGAAAGAACATGAAATAAATAATGATTTCAAATCATCTAAATCGATGTCTGTCTGTCTGTCTGTCTGTCTGTCTGTCTGTCTGTCTGTCTGTCTGTCTGTCTGTCTGTCTGTCTGTCTGTCTGTCTGTCTGTCTGTCTGTCTGTCTGTCTGTCTGTCTGTCTGTCTGTCTGTCTGTCTGTCTGTCTGTCTGTCTGTCTGTCTGTCTGTCTGTCTGTCTGTCTGTCTGTCTGTCTGTCTGTCTGTCTGTCTGTCTGTCTGTCTGTCTGTCTGTCTGTCTGTCTGTCTGTCTGTCTGTCTGTCTGTCTGTCTGTCTGTCTGTCTGTCTGTCTGTCTGTCTGTCTGTCTGTCTGTCTGTCTGTCTGTCTGTCTGTCTGTCTGTCTGTCTGTCTGTCTGTCTGTCTGTCTGTCTGTCTGTCTGTCTGTCTGTCTGTCTGTCTGTCTGTCTGTCTGTCTGTCTGTCTGTCTGTCTGTCTGTCTGTCTGTCTGTCTGTCTGTCTGTCTGTCTGTCTGTCTGTCTGTCTGTCTGTCTGTCTGTCTGTCTGTCTGTCTGTCTGTCTGTCTGTCTGTCTGTCTGTCTGTCTGTCTGTCTGTCTGTCTGTCTGTCTGTCTGTCTGTCTGTCTGTCTGTCTGTCTGTCTGTCTGTCTGTCTGTCTGTCTGTCTGTCTGTCTGTCTGTCTGTCTGTCTGTCTGTCTGTCTGTCTGTCTGTCTGTCTGTCTGTCTGTCTGTCTGTCTGTCTGTCTGTCTGTCTGTCTGTCTGTCTGTCTGTCTGTCTGTCTGTCTGTCTGTCTGTCTGTCTGTCTGTCTGTCTGTCTGTCTGTCTGTCTGTCTGTCTGTCTGTCTGTCTGTCTGTCTGTCTGAACCTTATAGACTCGGAAACAACTGAACCGATTGGCGTGAAATGTTGTATACAGGAGTTTTCGGTGCCGGGAAAGGTTTTTATGATAGTTAGAGACCCCTCCCTTCTCTGGAATGAAAAACACATTTTTGCATAACTCGAAAGCTAATCAAGTAAATGGAACCACATTTGGCAGATGGAGGCAAGAAATGTTTCCAAGGTTACTCGAGACCCCTCCTCTTTCTGAGAGGGGGTTCTCATACAAATGAAACGCAAATTTTCTGAATAACTCGAGAACTTATCAAGTTAATGGACCCACATTTGGCATGTGGAGGTTTTTGAAGGCAAGAATTATTTGAGACCACTCCGCCTTCTGAGAGGGGGGGGCTTTCATGCAAATGAAACACAAATTTCTGCATAACTCGAGAACTAATCTAGCTAAGAAAACCAAATTTAGCATGTGGGAGTTTTTAAAAGCAAAACATTTTTCCACGGTTATTCTTCTTCTGAAGGGGGAGGGGGGCTCCCATACAAATGAAAGACATTTTTTTTTCTTTATTAAAGAGACTTTTAGCCTCCTAGGCTAGTTCGTCTCTTGAAATGAAAGACAAATTTCTGCATAACTCGAGAACTAATCAAGCATATGGAACCTAATTTGGCATGTGGAGGTTTTGGAAGAGAGAAATGTTTCTATGGTGGTTTGAGACCCCGCCGCCCCCTGGAAGAAAAGGGGGGGGGGGCTCTCATACAAATGAAAAACACATTTCAGCATAACTCGAGAGCTAATCAAGTAAATGGAACCACATGTGGCAGGTGGAGGTTTTTGAAGGCAAGAAATATTTCTATTGTGGTTTGAGACTTCTCCGCCCTCTGAAAGGGGGCTTCTATACAAATGGAACACATATTTCTGCATAACTCGAGAAGTAATCAAGCAAATGGAACCAAATTTAGCATGTAGAGGTTTTTGAAGGCAATAAACGTTTCTAAGGTGATTTGAAACCCCTCCTCTTTCTGAAGGGGGGCTCTCATACAAATGAAACACAAATTTCTGCATGACTCGAGAACTAATCAAGCAAAGGAAACCAAATTTAACATGTGAGATTTTACAGGCAAAAAATGTTTCTATGGTGATTTGAGACCCCTTCCCCTTCTAGAAAGTGAGGCTCTCATACAAATGAAACAGAAGCTTCTGCATAACGCAAGAGGAAATGAAGCAAATAAAACAAAATTTGACAAGAGGGGTTTTCTGGAGGCAAAAAATGTTTTTATGGTGGTTTGAGACCCCTCCTCTCTCTGGAAGGGAGGGCTCTCATACAAATGAAACTGAATTTCTGCATAACTCGATTAATAAAGAAATGGAACCAAATTTGGCATGTTGGGATTTTGGATGCGAGAAATGTTTCTACTGTGGTTCGAGACCCCTCCGCACTTAAAAAGTGGAGGGAGGGGGCTCCCATACAAATGAAACACAAATTTCTGCTCAACTCGAGAACTAATCAAGCATATGGAACCAAATTTGGCATGTGGAGGTTTTTGGAAGAGATAAATGTTTCTATGGTGTTTTGAGACCCCTCTGGTCTTTTGGAAGAAAAGGGGGGGGCTCATACAAATGAAAAACACATTTCAGCATAACTCGAGAGCTAATCAAGTAAATGGAACCACATGTGGCAGGTGGAGGTTTTTGAAGGCAAGAAATATTTCTAAGGTTACTCGAGACCCCTCCTCTTTCTGAAAGGGGGGCTCTCAAACAAATGAAACGCAAATTTCTGAATAACTCGAGAACTAATCAAGCAAACGGAACCAAATTTGGCATGTGGGAGTTTTTGGAGGCAAGAAATGTTTCTATGGTGATTCAAGACTCCACCCTCTTCGGGATGGGAGGGGCTCTCATACAAATGAAACTCAAATTTCAATCAAACATGAAAACTATGCAGACCCGGAAACCACTGAACCGATCGGCGTGAAAATTTGTTTGCAGGGATTTCTGGTGCCGAGAAAGGTTCTTATGATGGTTCCCTCTGGAGGGGTGAGGGGGGCTCCCATACAAATGAAACACAAATTTTGGCATGACTAGAGAACTATTCAAGCAAACGGAACCAAATTTGGCACGTGGGGGTTTTTGGAGGAAGGATTTTTTTCTATGGTTGTTCGAGACCCGTCCCTCCTCTGGAAGGGGGTGGGCTCACATACAAATAAATCAGAAGTTGAACCGATCGGCGTGAAAATTTCTATGCAGGGGTTTTTGGGACCGGGGAAGGTTCTTATGATGGTTCGAGACCCCTCCCTCCTTTGAAAGGGGTGGTTCCTCTGGAAAGGGGCTCTCATACAAATGAAACAGGAATAGAACCGATCAGCGTGGAAATTTGTATGCAGGGGTTTTTGAGGCCGGGGAAGTTTATTATGATAGCTCCAGACCCCTCTCCCCTCTGGAAGGAGGAGGGGGAGTCCCTTACAAATGAAACACAAGTTTCTGCATAACTCGAGAGCTAATCAAGCAAATGAAACCAAATATGGCATGTGGGGTTTTTGGAGGTAGAATATTTTTTACTATGGTGGTTCGAGACCCCTCCCTCATCTGAGAGAGGGTGGGTTCTCATATAAATGAAACAGAAATTGAACCGATCAGCGTGAAAATTTGTATGCAGAGGATTTCGGGGCCGAAGCAGGTTCTTATGATGGTTCTAGACCCCTCCCTCCTATGGAACGGGGGGTTCCATACAAATAAAACACAAATTTCTGCACAACTCGAGAATTAATCAAGGAAATAGAACCAAATTCGGTAAGTGGAGATTTTTAAAGGCAAAAAATGTTTCTATGATGGTTTGAGACCCCTCTCCCTTCTGGAGGTGGGGGCTCCTATACAAATGAAACACAAATTTCTGTATAACTCAAAGAACATGAGGAAAATTAGGGGGGTGAAGAAAAAATTTGGGGGCCCCCGGGGGGGGGGGGTTTAAAAAAATGGGGGGGGGGGGGAGTTGTGGGGGGTCCGTGGAGGGGGGGGGGGAAAATCAAAAAAAATAACCGAGAACAGGAACGAAACACAAAAGGATTGGTAGAGGTGTAATGGAACTAACGGATTCAGGGCGGGGACGGAGTATCGGGTGGATACTAAAGCAGAAGCACCAACCCGGCCTGTTCGTATCATCAAATGTGAAAAAGGGGGGGGCAAATGTATGAGATCACCAAATTTGATTTATTTCATTTTGTTATTAAAATATGTCACTAATAGTTTAAATTTGTTGGACAGATCCACAGGTTTGCTTTGATGCTACAAAATTATAATTTTCATCACTCACCAAATAAGATCTAGTAAATAAATGACGACGATTTAGCTGTAAATATCTAGCTTAGTGGAACCTTCAATTATTTCTACTATTCTGAAATATATGTTTTAATGTGTTTTCCAGCCTTATAATTTAAAAAAAAAGGCAAACTATAATATGTTTTCACTTTGGGGCAGATTGCAAACTCTACGATGGGGTAGAGCTGACACCTTGATAGTTGACAACCATAACTTCAAATACAAAACAAACCAGAAGCATTCAGTGTTTTGGTTCATTTTATAGATGTCACAAGTTAAATTTAGTAGTTATGGTACGTTCCAGCTAATGGGTTTTTCTTCCATCCCTGGTGGACCTCTCCCGAGGACGCCTTAAAAGTTGAGTTGAAAAAAGGAGCGGCGGCGGGGATATTCTTTGGTGGTGGTGGGGGGGGGGGGGCGAGAGGGGAGTTTATCTCTTTTTGTTCCACCTTTTGTGAGGAGCAACCCTCCCCACCTCTGGGCTCCCCGGGTTGTTTTGTCCGGGCGGGGGGCGAAAGTTGTATTAAAAGAATGAATATTTTATTGTGAAGATTATAGTTGCACTGTTCTGTTGGCCTCCGCGGGGCGGATCCTGCGGTTTGGGGTTGGGGGTGCGGTGGCGGTCCCATAAAACAAATTTGTCACAATCTATTGAAAAATATTTCAAACAGAATCCTGGAAAGGTCGTCGTAAACCGACTTCGCCTCTTCTATGGTAACGGATGTTCCAATAGACGATGGCTCTGATTTTGAAGGACCATTTTTTGGATTTGAAGATTATACGAATGGAAGCTCGTCTGCACACGCACCTGCTATGTCCACTTCAAACAGTCAGTCTGCCGGTCCAGTAGAATACTTTCCTGAATTGCGTCGCTCAGCTAACAAACCACCGAATACAAAAGCTTTCAAAGTGTCGCCAGATGCGATTCTTCCACTACCAAAGACTACTACAAGGAAGGTCACATGCAAGCGCCGAAGGGGAAAGACCGCTAACATAACAGCAAGTCCGTATAGGAATGAGCTGCAAAAATCGCTGGCTGCGAAGGATTTTAGTGATATCCAGAAAGGGCATCAGAAACAAACGAATGTGCGTTCCAAAACAGTTTCCGAAACCCCGGAGCGAGGTCGAGAGCGTCCAAAAGGTACAACTATGAGTAAAACTTCTTCAAGATTCGTGCGAATTGTACACTTGGTATCATGACTGATGTCCATTGCCCGATTTGTTAGTGAAAACATTTGTCTTTGTTCAATGCTGACAAATATCCAGTTGATTTAAAAAAAAAAATTATGTTTTCAACTAGTTTTCATACCCAACATCCATCAAATTAGTGACAAAAGCATGTAGTTATTAATGATCGGCAGTATGTTTACTTACAATAAGTGAAAATTTCCTAAATGCTTAGGGTGTCCATAATGCCCCTAGTTTTAGACTATTTCCTAGCAACTGATGAAAATTGTCACTCCGGATTAAGCCGTTCCCTGCCCTATTTATGAAATAAAAATAATACGACCAAAATAGTCATGGTGAAAACTAATAACTGCATAGGTTATAACAGTTCAAATCGACAAGTACCTCTTTATTCCAAGTAAAAGAACAAACGAAAGAGCATTCCCCAGAAGCGTAAAACACATGGAATTAAATTAAATGGAATCATTTCAGTTCCCACCTCCATCCAAGCAACCACAATTCAACGGGTTTTATGTCTTCATTCATCGAACGACGACAAACAGCTTAAACAGTAACATACCGACATAAAACAACAACAAAAACGCCCACCCCACCGAGTTACGACACAAAGGGCAACGATATGCAATTCAATAGCACAGCCAGGATCGTAAACTGACACATTCAATTATACAGAAGCACCCCGCGCCCTCCCCCCAACAAAAAAAAAAAAAATCAAACCGTTCAATCTCCTCGCAGCGGTACTCACCTCGTCGTACACCTCGGAGATGTTCTGGAAGTTGTACGTCTCGCGCTTCTGCAGACTCTTGAGCGTATCGTACAGGAAGAGCTCGAAGTTCTTGAACGAGTACTCCGAGTAGGGATAGCGTCGCAGCGTCGAGCCCGTCTCGTAGCCCAGCTCGATCGTCGATTTGTGGTAGTCGTCGACGGCCCGCTTCACCAGGCCACTCTCGTTCACCTTGGTCGAGCGGATCTGCAGGCTTTTCAGCTCGAGCAGGTGTTGGAAAATTTTTCTTTCCATGTAATATCTGGAAAAGGTTCCGGGGAAGTTGGAGTGGTTGGGTTGGTCGGGTTTTTCGTGTTGTTTTGCAAGTTTCGGAAAGGGGACGGGTAGCCGGATGTTTGCAAAGAAATCAGAGGGAATTACAAAGATGCAGTTTTGTGATGGTTTGGTGTGTGTGTGTGTTTGTGTGAGCGGGGGGAGAGGATGAGAAGGGATGAGATAAAATGAATTGAGTTTGAATTGAGGAGATGAAAATGGGGTAGAACTGATAACAGACACTGAGCAGTAGTGCAAAAACACACACACATACATAAACAGAGAGACGAACGGGTGATTCTGAGCGAAAACTGTTGAAACTCTGAGAATGGGATCGATCGGGATGTGATGGGATGTGATGCAATGCCAATTTAATCAAGACAGAATGAGGCGAGATGATGCGGGATAAAATGTATGAGATTGCTGTGTTTCTCGTCCGGCATTCGGTTAGGAGTTTGGAGGTTTAATCGAGGATGATAGAAGCTGGTATTGAATTCAACACAAACGGGTTTTTTTTTCACTTTCGACGCACGTCATTCCAATATGTTAAAACATGCTTTATCGCACGATTTTTGCTAGTTACTGCTTCTTGTACGAGCACAAAAGGTTCTGCTTTTTCGCAGTAGTCTACTAATACTACTAGCTCTACTTTGCTACCACTTCCTACTAGGTACTGTTATGGATAAAATAGCTGACCACTGGCGTAGCTGGGGTTTGATGGTTTTCTAGGTTATGTCATCAATTCAAAACAAAAAAATAATGTAAATATCTTTAAATCTACGTCCAGTCAAACTAAAACAAGGATGAATAGAGGAATCCTTAATAGCGAATTTTCCATATTTTGCTTCGGTTATTTTTTCTTTATGTTCAGGAGGAGGGGAAAAGCCCATTTTAGGGAAGCTTAAGCCTTTTTCCTGAAATGGGCATAAAACCTCCTCATCTTTAGGTATCAATCCAAATGATACAATTTACTGTTAAAACTAACATCAAATATTCTATGAACAATCAAATAACTATACTAACCTGTCTAAGCAATTCAATAAACCTACTTTTATTACAAGAACGAGACAAGTAGAAGTCCTTCCCTAGATTCGAAGTAGTAGAGCGATTCTAGATCTTTCTGGAATCGCTTTATTTCTTGGAATCCTCTCTGCGGCACATCCTACCAGTGCCTTGAATTTTCATAAAATGTCAATGAGAAGTGAAAATGATTTTATTTTAGTTTATTTTTTTTGATTTTATTTTATTTTATGATGATGTTTACTTTCCCGGTTTTCATGGTTACCGCTATCACTTCTATGCTGCAAAGAATGAAGTCGGCTCTAAGTGCGGGTCAAAAATCTGCTGCCACTGTTGTTTTCATTATCAATCGGCAAGCATGAATTTCATTAGACGAAATCTGAATATCATCTCTTGTGATGATTTTTTAAATTATTAAGTGATTTTAAATCCTAATTCGAAAATGGAACAACCAGGGCATCATCATCGACCCAAAAGAATAGATGCTAGCAATTTTGAGCAAGAATACCCCGGACTGGGCTGCCCTTGTATATTTTCCGATCCCGAAGGGTAATTGATATTCATTGTGGTTTATTGAATTTCATTTCTGACATTTCGAAATTCATATTGAAAATGAACCTGTTTACATAAATGAATATCAAAGCATTTTGAAAATCGAACGTTCATTCTTCTGATGACGTTTGTTGTCACGAGTTATCATTTGATTTTCTCATGGAACTTATAGGTAGTCTATGTTATGTTGCCTGAAAATCCACGTCTTTGAACCTAACGAGCATGACTTTTATCAAGACTCATGCTACGCAGTTGGCCTGTCCAGTGACAAGAAAAATGATGTATTCAAGAAACCGTCATTTTCCAGGATGCTTTCAAGAACTGGCTGCGTTGGTGTGAGATTAGATTAGATTAGAAGACCGAGACAAGTAGAAATCGAAAACATAATAACAGTGATTTAACACACGACACATACTACTGATAGGCTCATTATAGCCATAATTAGTACGGGAAGTAGAAATACGAAAAAAAACGGATGTTTGCGAAGCAGACAACGACGAATAGCAAAATTCAACTTAGCTAGCACAGAAGGGAATTCTATATGATATTGAAAAATATCGTATTGTCACAATTCTACGAGTTTCGAGAAGGTTAAAAGGATCGTTCCGAGACTATCTCCGAAGAGCATAGTGGATTGTTCTATTCTTCTATTCTCTGAGAAGTCTCTTTCAGCACGGAAAGTGAAACCCTGGCATTTTGAAGCTTATGAGATAATGTAACCCACATGATCTTTGTAAGGTAAACGCGAAGAAAAAGAAGAATGCCTAAATATTTAACTGCATCCTCACGTTTTAGGGATGTACCAGCGATAGTGTAGTCAAATAATTCCACGGAGCGTTTTCTAGTAAAAGAGATTACCGAGCATTTTTCAACATTCAGGCTCATACGATTTGTTGAGCACCATTTAGAGCAAAAAGTGTCGAGTTCCCACTGTAGAAATTGTCCGTCTTCAAGACATGTTATTACGAAGTTTGAAGTCATCAGCATACGAAAGTCTGAAAAACCTAAGTACTAGGTTAATATCATTCAAGTAGAGGGTGTACGAAATCAAATTGCATAATTTAAAATGACCATATCTTTTTACCCACTAGGTATTTATTTATTGAAATTTTAGCTGAGATTAGTTAAATGTTTATTGTTTACACTGTATAAGTAACATTAATAGCTGTGCAATCGTTGCGAGCATGGAGCTGGAAGAACAGCAGCGGCGCAAAAAAAATTGCGAACGTACCTCGAAAATCCTGATCTCTCATCATATCAGCAGGAAGCTGGGAATGATACAATCTACGTTAATTCGTATATTTAATCGGTACAACGATCGTTTGACCATCGATCGGAAGAAAAAGTGTGGCCAATATGAATCTCCGTATAACGTTTGCAATTAAAAAAAAGACGAAAATTGCCGATTTTTCATGGCAATTCTTCACCCGCACTGACGAAACTACCCATGCAGCATCAATCATAGTAACCCATGAGTCAGCAGACAAAGTTTGACAACTTTATCAGTCGAACTCTAACAGTGAAGCAACTCCGTTCAGAAGTGTGCGCGTTCAAAGAACGGCACCCTACCGCGTCGAAAACGGACATCGTGCGGCACTTTGTGCACGCCGGATACGCCCGGACATCTTGGCACTATTAGACAACAATCAGATCATCGAAAGAAAGCCCGGTTCCGGACGGCCGACGACCCTGAGCGACAAGAAGCTCCAAAGGATGCTGAAGAGGAAGACCGAGGCAAAAGTGGCTACATCGCTGTGTGCACTTGGCCGGGAGGTCGGTTCAACCGGCCAAACAAGGAAAAAGTACCTGGCGCACATAGACATATGTACATGTCAGGAAGCGGAAGTCGCGTCCACTGGTTTCGGAGCTGCAGGCAATGACGCAGCGGCAGCGGCTGAAAAGATGGTCAACTCGATTTTCCCGGCGAATCGCGACGTGGCGGTGGTGATGGACGACGATACCAATCTCACCCTGGATGGAAACGACTGGCAGGGCTCTTCGTATTTTACTTCATCAAGAAATACCATAAGGGCGAAGACGCGGTGTTCTGGCCGGATCTGGCGTCGGCCCACTACTCGAAACGATCGTTGGAGGAGATGGAGCCTCTGAATATCGATGTGGTACCCAGGTCGGCGAACCCGCTCAACCCGAAGCGTAAGATCTACTCCTACAATTTTGTCGCGAAAACTGAGGAGGAATTGATAAATAAAACGAAGAAAGAACTCAAAAACATGCCCACACGCATGTTTTCGTCCGCCATGGCGAATGATCCGGTTAACTGCCGGTAGGCCGCTCGCAAGGGCGTAGAACCATCCGAAAAAAGTCCATTTTTTAATGCAAACGTTAGAGTAAAGAATCACAAGCGGGTAGTCAAAGCTTTCAAGAGAAATACAAACTGTTCAGTTCGAGAAAAAACTTTTGTGTTATGTTTTCAAGGACCTCCATAGACAGTTCAGAGAAATTCCAGAGTAAGTTCAAATGACTTCCAGAACCATCTTAAAGGACTACCAAACTCTATTCAAGAGACATCCTGCAAAAGTGTAGAGGATTTCCAAAGTCAAGGCTTCACATTTCCACTGCTCTAAAATGAGGACTTTCTTTGCTATATAAAAGCATCCCATCCTTTAGTGTGTGACAAACACAATTATACGCTTATGCTCTAGGGCAGTCGAGCTTCCCACCCGAAAAGACTTCATGGAAAATGGAACGCTTGACCTCCGGATTGGAGAGGATTGGAGACCCTTAATGGCTCGTTCGATATAAAAATCATTTCAAGCAACGCTGTAATCTTAAATAAGGTCTTAACCTAAAGTTTTACAATCCAAAGTCCAGAACTAGTTCAAAAGACCTCCAGAGTCGATTCACAGAGGGCTTCTTAACTCAACTTCTAGAATCTTTCTTACACGGAAAAAAAATCCTTGCCCAGATTCGTGAACTGCAGTCATGAATTCGAAAACAAGCAAAAATACACCGTGAACTGAATCACGTAATCATGAACTAAAGAACGTTTCAAGGGAAAAATCCTGAAAACGTTAACTAGGTCGAGGTCCCTTTTTCATTTTCGGGAACGCTTTTTTTTCTGTGTGAGGGATGCCATTGTGGATTAGGAGAAAGTTTATCTGTATTTAGTTAATACAATTTGCTATGTGAATTCAAAGCACTCAAACAGTTTGAATTGGTTGAAATTTAGCTAGGATAACCATCACTATTTTCACCCAAGTAAGCACCTACTGCAGTAAATCACAGTCCAGCACCCAGAAGACTTACATACTTAGTTCAGAGGATCTCTCAATCTAGTTGAGAGGACTTCAAAATTCAGTACAGAAGCTTTCGGAAGCCAGGCCAGGCACATAAAGGCTCCTCTAGCTTCAAGAATCAGTATAATACACAGTTTGAAAGAAACATTTAATTTCCTGCGTTATCTAATGCACATAAAGGGAATGCTAGCTTTGGCTTAAATCAACGGGTTCTTTCATATAAATTTAAGCCAGATATCGCTGGAATCAGGACTGTTGTATGGAAGCTTGCAAACAATGAAAACCTGCTCAGTAAGCTGAAGGAAAGATTGCAAACAATTACGTCGATTAAACTGTTGAAATTCATTATTTTTTTCGGTGTATTATCATAACTATAACTATTTTTGCACTGTAAAAACCCCTTTTTTTTATCGAAAAATCACACAAACAAAGGTTCAGAAGTTATCGACCGTTAGTTCACAAGTATTAGTTAGGATTCAAGCTGGTTCGGGGCCTCGTGTTGGTTTGCTAAGCCGGAGAGAGCTCGATTTCCGATACAGTCCAATGACTTTTCGGGTGGAAAGTTCATTCCACTGTCCTGGAGCATAAGCATATGATCGTGCTTGTCACACACTATACGATGTTAATGTCTTAGAATTGCAAAGTTTCAAATAACACTTATATAATCGGCAGGCTGAGCCCGTTAGGCCACGTATTAAAATCAAGCTAAGCTAAAAGCTTTAAAACTAAAAATTCTCGTGAATAAGCACCCAGGCTAGCAGACTTCCAGAGGTAGTTCAGATACCGTTCAAAGTCACTTTAAAAGAACTTCCAGTGCCAACAGAAAACTTCCAGTTGGGCCAGGTGACTTTCCATGTAGGTGGACGGCCAAGGCTTCTAAAGTTCAGAAAATTTCCAGAGGACTTTCAGAATCTGACAAAAGAGTATCAATTTCAGTTGAGCAATGTTCAATCCAAGGTTCAGTCGTGGTATTGGTACAGGAGTTTCAATCGAGAAGACTTCTAGGGTCAGTTCAGGGGACATGTCCTAAATTTTCAGTCAGTTCAAGATACTTAAAATGCAGTTCCAAAAAGCTTTAAATTCCAAAGATCAGCTTGTAAATACAGTTGGCTTCCAATCTATCTAAACGTTTTCCCGGGTCAGCTCAGAGGACCTCCAGGTTTTTTTTTCTAGTTTTCGGACTTTCAGAGTAAGTCCAGTAGACTTTCAGAATCAATCTAAAGGTCAATTCAGGGGATCAGGGCCTCTGATTGATCAGTCATATATAATCAAAGTGTCTCAAGAATCATTTCGGAAGACTTCCAGAGCCATTTTAGAAGACTACAAAAGTCAGCCCAGAAGACAGCAAGAGGTAGTCGTGACAACTTCGAGAATCAGTTCTGAAAAGTTCCAGAGTGTCTCTTGAAACTGGTCAGAATCAGTTTAGGAGTGTCTATGTGTTCATCTTGATAGAAGAGTAATTCTGTAGACGTTCAGGGTCAATTAAAAAGACTTGCGTAAGTCCAGTAGACTTTCAGAATCAATCCAAACGTCAGTTCAGGGGATCGGGATCAATCAGATACAGTCAAAATTTCTATAGGATCGTTTCAAAAGACTTCCAGAATCTTTATAGAGGACGACAAAAGTCTTCCCAGAAGACAGCAAGAGGCAGTAGTGAGGAATTCCAGAGTCTCTTTTGAGGCTCGGTCAGAGTCAGTTCAGGCTATCTAAGTGATGATTTACTGGTAAAAGTTAACCTAATTCTCTAGATGTTCAGGGTTAGTCATGAAGACTTCCGGTATCCAGTTAAAATACTTTCAAAACCAATCCGGATACCATTTAGAGCCATTCTAGAATCACTTTTAGCTTCAGCTCATAAAATTTTCAGTGTCGGGTCAAGTGACTTTTAAAGAATACTAGACAGCTGGATCGACAGGACTTCGAGAGTCAGTCTAGTTGGTAGCTCCAATGAATTTTCATGGTTTGCCAAAAGACTATTCAGCAAGGTTCAATCCAAGGTTTAGTCCATTGGACTTCCAGTCACTTCTAGACTCAAATCAGAAGACCTGGAGTGTCAATTCAGAGAACTTCCTAGTCCTGTTCAAAGTAGTGCCTAGGTTCAGAACGAATCCAGTTTTCTTCCAGGCATCCACAAAACTTTCAGGTCAGTTCCCTGGGCATTCAAGGACAGTTACATATCCTAACAAAGGCTGTGTAGGTTTAAGAAGCCGTATCGTAGCAATTCTAATTGACATTTAGAGAACCTCCACAGTCGATCCAGAGTCACTCCAGAGGAGTCAAATAATCAAATAAGGACAAACACATTTAATCAATCATGTTTTTGTTTTTGCATGAAGCACGCAATAAATGATAATGTTTAAAATTGACAATATCCTTCTTACCAACATGCAACCCTAGTTGTGAACAGCAATTTCTGCTAGAACCAAAGATGTGAAGAGAGAGTATTGATAGGTCCGTAAGAGCACGGCAGGTTGTGAAATTGAATAGATGTAGTTGAAATTGAGCGCAGGGCATGTTTGATAGGCGGCATCCGATCGAGCACACAGTCTCTTACCTAGCTACCCAGTGCGGGGTAGGCAAGGGGAAGGGTACCCCCTTGACAGGCAAAAGCGTGCGCGCTAGATCGTGCTCATATACCGCCAATGGCACAGAGCAGTTCTAGCGATGTGAAATTTTTGATTTTACACTTCCTAAAGGTTACTTGTGACAGAAATGACTTCTAGAGCAAACCCGCTTCACACTCAAAATCAATTGAATTTACTTCCAGGCTCAATAGGCTTCTAAAAGAAGTTTCAATCGAGAGGATTCGTAGGGTCAATTCAGGGAACAACAGCAAATTTTTAAGAAATCATTCGGAAAACATTCAGAGTAAACCAAAAGGACTTCCAGAGTAAGGCCAGTGGACTTCCAGAGTCAATTCAAACGTTTCCCAGTGTCAGTTAAGGGGACCTCCAGCCTTAATTTTATTTTCAAGATTAGTCAGAAATCTAAGTTCTTCAAGAGCCAGCTCAAAATATATCCAAAGTCAATCTAGAGGACTATAAAAGGACTATAAAGCCTTAATAAGAATTGACTTATGACTGGAAGATTACCAAACTTGAGGTGGACATAAAGTGATGGATCACATGTGCAAACATGGGACAAAAAGGGTTAAACGTTGCTCTAGAAGTAAGAGTTAACCTAATCCAGTGGACTTACAGGCTTAACCGAGAAGATTTCCATTGTTCGACAAGAAGAATACCTGAACCAATTCGGAAGCCTTTCAAAGTGCTTCTTGAACTAGAGCTAGAGCAATGTCATTCTATATCTTTCAGTTTTAGCCCAGAAAACATCCAGAGATGGGGCAGATGAATTTTAGAAAATTCAAACCAGGATAGTGGAATGACGGGGCTTCCGAAATCAGTGAAGTATTCAGTCCATTCAGTTTCTGTGTGGAAGGGTTCAAGGCTTCCATAAAAATTTCAGGTCAGTTCAATGGAAACACTAGCGTATGAATGACATCACTAGCGGCCTGATCACATCAATTACGACAGCCTAGAACGAATGAAGCGTGGCTTGGTTTCCAACGGGCAATATGCAGACCCTCCCAGGAGCAACGACAAGTGTAATATTTGTGCAATGGGAAATCAGACTAGTTTTCCGTTCAGCAAATCAAGTTTACGTGCATTGGCTGTACTCAAGGTGATACATTCTGATATTTACGGACCAATGGAAACAGAATCGTTGGTTGGCAGTCGCTACTATTTGACCTTCATCGATGATAAGTCTCGTCGCATATTCGTGCATTCGAGAATTTCCGTTGTATGGCTGAGCGACATACCGGGATGAAACTGAAAACGATACGCACCGACAATGGTAAGAAATTCACCGATCGGATGCTGAAGGACCATTTGAAGCATTTGGGAATTCATCATCAAACTACGGCTGACTACACACCGGAACAAAATGGCCTAGCGGAGCGGGTAAACCAAACTATCGTCGAGCGATCACGGTGTATGCTCTTCGAAGCGGATTTACCGAAATTGTTCTGGGCAGAAGCAAAAGCAACTGCGGTTTATCTGGTTAGTCGATCACCGATGAAAGGGAACTTGATGCCACCGGAAGAGATGTGGAGCGGAAGGAAGCCCAACATGGCACTTGTCCGTGGTTTTGGTTTCAATGTAATGGTACACGAGCCGAAACCTAAGCGTAAGAAGTAGGAAGATACGTAGGCATATCGTTTGTGGGATTAGAAATCGAAGAAAATCTTGAAGAGTCGAGATGTCACGTTCATCAGCGAGACACGAGATTAAAGGTTCCAACCCAGGATATCCCGGGACAACAAAATCCCGGGATCTTGAAAAATTCGTTATTTCCAGAATACCAGAATAAAATGTCCAGAAAATCCCGGGACTCCCGGGAGACACATTTCTTACATATTTTTTCGATACTTCCCAATAAATTTCAGTGTACCGTTTACGCGCATTCAATATAACCCTTACAAGGCCAACATACATATTTACTGTACCTACATCGACGTTATACATCATTCATGAAAATGCATCATTCCTTTTGTGTTGGTTCAGTAGGCATTCGCATTTTAGCCTACACATTTAACACAAACACACGCGCGCGTGCCAATACGACGCAAGCTGTCATTTCCATTCAAAACATTGTTTTCATTCACTGATTACTGCTTCTATGTTCATTGAATAATTTCGGATAGCCGTTACATCAATGTAAGTAGTAACACAAAATATGTGCTAATGTAGCCTTACATCCAATTATTTTAAAGGCATGGCTGAAATTTGGAAACACTTCGATAGAATTGCGGATGACAAAGAAAAAGCACGATGTCGGAAGTGCGAGCAAATTTGGTCGTGCAAGGGCTCTTCGACCAGTGGCTTGCACCGGCACACGAAGAAAAAACACGACATGAATTCCAAACTCCCCACAAATCCTAGTGAGTCTGCTGCGAAAGTTAAATCATCCACACCGAATGTCCCAGTGAAACAAGTATCGATGCTCAAGTTCGTTAAACGTCCGTCACTTGCAGAAATTGTAGCTCGGCTGTCAGCAGAGGACGGATTTTCGATCAATGCAATCACCAACAGCAAGTTCATCAGACAATCGATCGCAGATCGTGGATATTCTCTGCCAACGTCGAATACATCCGTCATGAAGCTGGTCGCCGAATACGATGGATACGCTCAGCAGCAAACGCGGGATGAAATAATGAAGCGTATCGATAGCGGTGAACTGGTTAGTCTCACTTTGGACGAGTGGACAAGTCTAAGCAATAAGCGCTACTTAAACATGAATGCCCATTTCGCTGACGGATCATTCTACAAGCTGGGTCTCGGCAAAATTCGTGGATCACTACCTGCTGAAAAGGTTTTGGAAATGGTCAAGGATATGGTCCGGAAATTCGGTATTAAGGATGGAAACATTGTAGCATCAACGACTGACGGAGCTCGAGTGATGACGAAGTTTGGAAGATTGTCGGATTACCTTCATCAGCAGTGTTACAACCATGCTATTCTTGGGGGTTTGCGATGTCCTGTACAAGGATCAGCCACCAAGTGCCAGCAGAACTGGAAAGCTCATCGAAAACGCAAATGACTAAGTTCATCAAGGAACTGGGAGTTCGATTGTTGCAAGACTGCCAAAGACAGACCGATGATGATGCTGCCGAGTTGAATGCTAGATTGTCCTGTATGCATGACGATTCAGGATCGACACTATTGAGCATGCGTGAAGAACTGGAATCGGCTATAAAGGAATATGCCAACCCGTCCCAGACTGATTCGGCAATGATTGATTTTTCAAAAGTAATTGCGAAAGAGCTGTCACTTTTTGAGCTACATGGTAATTTGAGCCTGAATCTTGAAATCATTTTCGGCGGCCTAAAATCAATCAAACCGACGTCAACCGATAGCGAGCGCATCTTTTCGAACTCCGGAAATATCTGTTCTAAAAAGCGAACCTCACTGTCCGATGAAAGCATTAATAACATTTGCTTCTTGAAGTCGTATTTTCAGAGAACGAATTCAAATTGATAAGACCATTTACTTGATTTGAACCATTGATTTTTTTTTATTGATGAATAAAACATATTCCCAACCACAAAATTGCGTTTTTAAGCACATTGAACAGTTTCCCGGGATCCCGGGATTTCCCGGGACAAGCAACAAATTTTATCCCGAATGGTCGGAAAATGGAACCTCTACACGAGATACATCGTTGTCTTCCCACAGCATGCAGTTTGCAGCACCGGATCGAAAAATTGTATCGCTAGATCCGTTTCCGGTTGATCCGTTTCCGGTACCAGAGGTTCCAGAACTGGTAGCGACAGAAGCTATCTACCAGGCAAGTTGAAAGTTTTTTTCTTCTCAGATAGTGGACTTTTTCCGGTCGTTTTTTCAGACAATCAACCCGAGTCTGACATTGAGAATGGTACATGGAAACTGGTGCAGCTACCAGCAGACCGGAAAGCCATTGATTGCGAGTGGCTGTACAAAACGAAAGAGGACGAAAAGGGGAACATCGTGCGGAACAAAGCAAGACGTGTTGGTTAAGGCAACACTCAAAAGTATGGTGTGGAATTTTGACGAATGGTATGGTGTAGAATTTGCACCTTGGCCAAGAAGCTGACACTCAGGACGCTACTCACGGCGGTAAGCCGTCGCCAGATGTTCGTGAATCACATGGACGTTAAAACTGCATACCTGCATGGGAAGTTTGGAGAAACCATCTACACGAGGCATGCGCAAGACTAAAATGACGAAGTCAGTCCAGAAAACTTCTAAAGTAAACCTAAGAGACTTCAGACGTAAGAGTATTAAGCCAAGTATTTCAAAGTTTATGTTTGATTTCAGCGCAACCAAACTTTAACGGATGTTCAAGAACACGGAGAAATTTCGCATATCCTTTACAGTTTTTGGTATTTTTTTAGTTCAACACTGGTTGAACTCGATGATATACAGTAACTGTTCGACTGGGCTGACAAATCAAATGTAAATATTGATGGGTGCTCACGAACAGTTTGTCTGGGTGTTGTTTATCTTCCTCCTGATATATCAACGTCAGTGAGCTCTATTGAAAAGTATATCAGCTCTGCTTTAGCTGTGTCAGAAAATTTGCATCCGCATGATTTTCATCTGCTGTTTGGTGACTTCAACCAGCCTGGGCTATCTTGGAAGCTATGTCACTCAGGACGGTTATATATTGATTCCACGGAATATTCATTCACTCCTGCTAACTCAGCACTCATCGATGGAATGGCAATACTTGACATGAAGCAGATGAACTATGTGATGAACTATGTGACGAACTCTATGAACAGAACTTTGGACCTGATTTTTGTTGGCAGTAATGCGATTAGTCAGTGTGAGGTCTCTCAAGCACTTGAAGCCTTAGTGGATGCCGATTCTTTTCATCCTCCTATACATGTCAATATCAAATGCCCGTCACTAGTGAGATTCACCGACGTCCCTGATGGAAGAGAATTTGATTTCAACCGAGCTAACTTTGCTGGTTTAAACCAAGCCTTACAACTAATCGACTGGTCGTTTTTGGAAAATGGTGATGTGAATGAAGTTGTACAGTCTTTCAACCAGACTCTCTTGTCGCTCTTTCGTCAGTACGTTCCTAAGCCAAAAGTACACCAGAAGTCTTCCTGGTCTAATCCTCGTCTTCGCTTGCTTAAACGCGAAAGAGCTGCTGCTTTGAGAAAATACAAACGTGAACACGATGAACAATGTAAGCGTGATTTTAATATTGCCAGCAATCGGTACAGAAGCTACAATCGTTACCTCTATTCACGCCATGTCCAGCGGAAGCAAACTGAACTTAAACAGAACCCGAAACGGTTTTGGTGGTTCGTTAACGAAAAGCGAAAGGAAATTGGTTTGCCAGCACGCATGTTTCTAGGTGACTACTCATCCAGCTCACCCGAAACTACTTGCAATCTCTTTGCTCAGCAGTTTTCAAGCGTTTTTGCTAATAGTGTCTCCGATCAACAGTTTAATGAGTCCTTGCAATTCGTCCCTGCAAACATTTGTGACATAAACCCAACCTATTTCACTGAGAACCAAGTAGAGTCGGCTACAAGAAAGTTGAAGCCTTCAGCATCACCTGGTCCAGATGGCATACCTTCTATTGTGTTGAAGGAATGCGCTACCTCGTTATCAAAGCCACTGCAATCAATTTTTAATCTGTCACTCACCAGACAACGTTTCCTGATGACTGGAAAAGATCGTACGTTTTCCCGGTGTTTAAGAAAGGAAACAAAAGCGACGTTTCAAACTACCGAGGCATCACTTCACTCTGTGCGTGCTCAAAACTGTTTGAGGTTCTAATCGGCGATACATTACAGCGCAGTGTTACACACTATATTTCCGTAAACCAACATGGGTTTTGCCCTGGTCGGTCGATCAACACTAATCTTGTTGAGTTTAGCTCTTTTTGTCTTCATCACATGGAAGAGGGCTCACAAATCGAACAGTGGCTGTAGCTATTATTTAACTTGTTCGAACACCACTGCACAGTTATTCTGAATGCTCACTGGACTGACACTTGAATAGAATCTCCGGGAAGCCATCGTGCCCAAATCTGGAATTTTTCTTAAACTGTAACTCACGCTAGAATAATGGCATCAGAGTTGCTTCTGGAAGTAATCGGAACGGACATTAAGGATACTCTTCAATTCAAATGGCTCAACTGATGACAATCCAAGTTGCCACGTTTAATGGTCCTTGATTTATATTTAAATTGAGCAGTGCTGGCATCTAATTCTATAAATATGAGCCAATACCCTTCAATAAAATGGGCGGAACATGTTAAACGGATGCCTGACAGCAAACCCGCACAAATGGTGTCTGCCTCCAAGCCGGAAAAAGACGCCGAGGTGCCCAGCGAGCAAGATGGTTGGCCAAGTAGAGAAGGTGGAGCATCTTGAAAGTTAGAGGAACTGGGTACAACCAGCCTTCAACTGAGTTTCTAGACAAAACATTGTTACGCAGCTGCGTTGCAAAAGGAAAGTTGGGCCTGCCTAAAAAATTAAAGATCATTTGCTTGACCCTCGATGACATTTTTATCTTTTCTGAGTCACTATGTAGAAATAATACTAAAATATGACAAATTCCGCAGTGAAAGTAATAAATGTCGATGTCGTACAATGAACATTTTCACCGAAATCAAATCAATTTTATCTTGTAGATGAAACACAGGACCCATAGACTTTTCTGCCGCCGTTAGTATTAGTAAGCAGATTCACTAATACAATCGTTTTGCTGGTTGAAAATAAAAAACAAACCGCTGTCAACCTGAACACTTTAACAGCTGATCTCGTGGTTGAAAACAATAAACAATTCAATCCTATACTTGTAAAGCAGCACGCCAGTATTAGTGATATCTTACTTCGAGAAGTCTATACTTTTGAACAACTTCCTCAAACTTTACCCGCCTGCTACGCCAGTGTATTTTTTGCTTGCCTTGCCCAAAAAAAAAAAAGAAACTGAGAAAAAACAAAGAGAAACAGGTGGGGAATAATTCTACGTTTCACATTATTCATGCCAAATTGTTTTTCTACCTCCATTCCGTATTCATTGATCTAAGATGAACGGAATGGATCTGGTCTACTTCAACGGAAAACCACCCACAAACACACTGACTAGGACATGTTCTACTACATTAGATAGAAGGCTAATACTCACACAAGGCTGCTACAATTACCGGGACTTCAACTGCTACCGGTTATCCTAACCAGGTTTGATCACCTCCTCATTTCTAAGAATCCTTATTTTTCTAACAAATGTTAATTTTATACGACTCTAACGTCTTATCGATACCAACAGTATTCTACTGACATCTAGTTTATTATGGTATGTTAGAAATTTCTTTTTCTGCCGAAATTATTTTCAATTACTCAGCGGGAACTCGGAAGGAAGATTTACTTTCAGTTTACCGGAAGGGGAGAAATTCGGTGCCATTCGGTTTGGTTGGTTGGTTGGTTTTGACTCGGGTTGGAAGGATGGGAAGAAAGTGTGGTTCGATCAAGCGTGGAGAATGGTTCGTAAATTTTGCTGTTTGAGGAACGGAATGTATGGAAGCTGACAGGATGATTGTCTGTTTACTGTTCAATGTTCATCTGAAACAATAACACGGGTGGTTCCACTTCAGAGTTTTGATAGAGTTTTTTTTTAAATGTTTCTTTGTTGCGATTGATTCGATTCGTTAGCAGTGTGAGAAGGACGAACGTAAAATCTACGGAGGGTAGGGAAACTAACTGGAAGTGAGGTTAGTTTTAAGCTTACAGAAGGTTTAAAGTGATTCCGATTGACTACATACAAACGAATAGGAGAAATATTCAAACAAGCCTACCTTCGAATGTTCCGCTGGATAGATTGCTGCACGGTCGTCATGTTGACCGCATTCTTGTCACCTGGCTTGCGACCCTCCGGTCTAGAACTGACCGCACGTTCTTCAACCATCGTAAAGGATGGCCTTTTGGACGAAACCGCTGTACTCGTTGGCCTGTCGAACACCGTCGACTTGCTCCGTACCGACTGTGGACTTGGTTCGAACCCAGAGTCCTGATCCTTACTATTTTGAGCCTCTTCATCTGGTCTCTCCTCCTTGGATTTCTTTTTCTTGAGCTTTCGCTTCTTCCTTTCCTCGACGTCTTCTCCCTCGACAAGGCTCACGTAAAATCCTCGGGTCGAATCGACCTTCTCTTTGTCCACCGTAGTTGTCGCTGCTAATGGTACGACAGCGTCCTCTTCCGTTTTACCTATTTCTTCTTCGACGGGCTCCACCATGGATTCGGCTGACCTCCTCAACTTTGGCCGTTCTCTATCAAAACTGACTTTCTTTGGTGATTCTTCCTTTGCTGTTGGTGGTGGGGATGGAGGTGGTGGTGGTGGCGGTGCTAATGATTCCTCAGTAGGAAGCACTTGATCTCCACTTGGTTCGGGTTTTGGCGGTTCTTCGGGTTCTGGAGGTTGTTGGTCAGCCTGATCCTCACTAGACTTTGAAGGTGACTCCTCAACCTCTGAGCTCTTTTCTTCCGTGGGTGTTTCTTCTACGGCTGAAGGCTCTGGTTCTGGTTCCGGTTCCGGTGGCTCAGGTTCTGGTTCTATGATGGGAGGTTCTTGTGGTACAACTGCTTCTTCTTCTGTCATTGCCGACGCAGGTTCAGGTTCCGTCACTGTGATCGGAGGCTCGGGAAGCTGTTCTGATTTGGGTGGTTCTTCAACGAGTTCTGGTTCTGGTACAACGCTTGGTTCTGGTTCTGGTTCAGGAGGAGGTGGCGGTGGTGGCGATGGCGGTGGCGCTGGCGCTGCCATCACTGGAGTTGCCTCTTCAACTTTCTCTTTCGGTTTCAATTTAAGTTTTGGCATCTCCTTCTCCGACGAATCCGACTTGGATTTGCTGGATCGGCTGCTGCTACTGTCTTTGCTTGACTTGAGCTTTAACCTTTCCTTTTTTGGAGCCGGTACCACCTCCTCCTTTACCGCTAAAGGGATCGGCGCTGGAACTTCTTGCAGGGTCTCATCTTTCACTTCGACTATCGTCTCCGGTCCCATCCCCTTACCTTTACCTTTGACTTTCCCCTTTTCGTTAGACTCCGTCTCACTAAACCCCTCAAAATCCGACTTTGTCTTCTGATCGATTGTATACGTGGCATCCGTCATAGCTCCATCATCTTCCGTCGATTTTGCCATCGCATCTGGTACTGTATGAACTTGGACTTCCGTTACTACCTTCTCTCCTTGTTGCTTGTCCTTCGATTCCTCTTCACTTGGCGAATCTGTCTTTTTTACTTTCCCATGCGTTTTCCCCTTCTTTCCCGTTCCCTTGACTTTCTTCAGCTTTTTCCCGCTAGAATCAGCAGAAGACTTGCCGTCGCTCTTCACATCCGATTCTTTCCTTATATTGAACTCAGCTTTTGGTGGTGTTTTAGGCAGTGAATCTTCATCCAACATTCCCATTCTTTCTGAAGGGACGGACAGTAGCTGTCCACTTTTACCAGGCAGCCTAGAGCCTTCAGGCGAATCGTTTTCCGATGACCCACTAGGAACCGGCTTCAGCACAATCCTTCCCATCCTTTCACCTGGCTTTCTTGGCCTTCCAGATTCTCGTTTTTCGGCATACATGAACTCGTACTCCTTGAGTTCTTTCGGCTCCTTTTCCCGATCCCGATCGCGGTCCTGATGCGAGCGATCCTTTGATCGAGCAGACTTTGATGATGAACATTTCTTGTAGCATTTATGTTTCCGTTTGATGTGTCGGCAGCACTCATCTGAAGACGTCTCGCTGCTGGAGGCCGATGAGGAACTGCTGCTCCTGTGATGATGCCTGTGGCGATGATGTTGAGTACGGTTCAGCTCGACGTTACTCCGAGATCGACTGATATCTGCTGCTCCCTCTCTGTACAAAAAAACGGAATCACTGCAACTACTCGTTCGACGACTTCGATGGCTTCCTTTTCGTTTATGTCGGCTTTTGCGGTGTGTGTGATCTTCCTGACCTTCTGACTCCGAGTTTGAATTCAAATAAACGATATAGCGCTTGGATGTCTTCAAATCTATCAGCTCTTCCTTTTCGGTCAGCTTCAGTGGCTCAACCTTATCAATATCTGGCAGTATCTTCTGTTGTCGGCTGGAGAGGCGTAACTTATTAGCTGGAAGACCACCTTGCATCTGCAGAAATTTGGCCGCAGATCGGAAGCCTTTGGCCAGAGCATAGTCCAAAGGAGTCATAGGTGCACTTTTAGATGATGGCCTGTACAGATGGTTCATCTCCGCCCCGGATTCCAGTAAAAGCTTGCACATGTCTACATTGTCGTGTCCTGCGGCAATATGCAGCAGCGTCCTTCCATCATTGCTTGGCGTGTTGATGTGCTTCGGTTTCATCTGCAGTAGCCACTGAACCAGCTGTCTCCGACCAGAGCTAGCGGCATCGTGAACTGGAAAGTCACCCTTGGCATTCCTCAACCACAGATTTCCTTTCTTGATGTGTAGGATTTTTACCGTTTCCATCTGTCCTTTTGCACAGCCACAGTGGGCGGAGTGCGACCCTTCCTATCCTGTCGATTCGGGTCGGCATCCAGTTTGAGCAACAGCGAGGTTGCATCCGCATGACCGAGTGTCACAGAATAATGCAGTGCCGTGCACCCATTTGAATCGATCTGATCTGTATGTGCTCCACACAGATTGATTAACGTGTCTATGCACTCCGTGTGTCCTCTGGAGGCAGCACAGTGGAGAGCCGTGAGTCCGTCTCTGAAACGATAGGGAATTACCAGTCAGTGTCAATCAAACAAAAATAGCTAAAATACATACTTATCTGCACTTTCGACCTGAGCACCAGCTTTGATCAAAGCTAGGACAGCCTTGGCAGAGCCAGCTGAGGAAGCCCAAAGCAGCGGTTGCCGGCCATCCTTGTCCTCTACTTCTACTGAAGTATCCGGATGGGCCAGCAGTGTGTTCAGGATTTCTAGGGCCAATTTGGCCGAAGCGCGGGCCGTCTTGCCTTCGTAATTGGCACCGCACATCTGAGCTGCATAGTGTAGCGGACTGCCGCCGTTGATGTCCGGGGTGGATACGTCGGCGCCGGCAGAGAGCACCGACCGGAGGGCTTCCACTTCGCCGCATACTGTTGGTTTTGGGCCGGGTGATCCGAAGTAAGGCGCAGGGAAGGAATAGATAGTGAGTAGAGAAAAAAGAAAAGGAAGTTCATTCGTTGGTTGAAGTCAGCGTTACTTTGAATGGAGTTCAGGTTGGCTGAGCTAACGAGGGGCTGCTCGATTGTTGGTTTATATTGGAAGTGATTTTGAATGGAGTACTGCGCATTAACTACGCATTAACCGCATTATTAACTACGAGATAGATTATGTTTCCTTATATGAAAAATTAGTACGCAACTATAGCTTCGCATGCAACAAGGATTGAATATATTTTATAAATATTGAGATTTAACAATATCCAACATAGGAAAGATTCAATTAAAAATAAATTGGTTGTTTGGGAACTGATAGTTTTATGTTTTTCGATTATAACAAGTTTTAAATTTCCAGTTTGCAATCATGATGGTACCATTTCACTTGTTTCACCAATTACTAAGGAGTGTATCGAATATAAGCTATCCACATACATTTGCGTTGTACGCATGTATTTGTGATGGGTTTTTATGCTCTGCATGCTGTGCGTTTGACTGTCAGCTTTCTTTTGTTTACTTGTTTGTGTGGTTCAAATTCTGCGTTTTCAAAATGTCGCGTATTGAAAAGGAAGTGAAAATTAAGGCTGGACACATGGCGGTATTAAGTGAGAAGGGTATTACTATGCGAAAATTGGCGAAGCGGTTTGGAATTCATCATGCGAGTGTTAAAACCATCATTACTAAGTTTGGGGAACACTATTCTTTGGATGAGCTACCAGGAAGAGGCAGAAAACCCGGTTCTTCCAACCCGAAACTGGAGCAGAAAGTGGTATCTCTAATCATGAAGAACAAATCAATGTCAATACGTGATTTGGCCAAAAAAGCAGGAACGAGTGTCGGAATGATCCAGCGTATCAAGAGGCGAAACCACCTGAAGACCTACAAGAAGCAGAAAATCTCGAAACAAAGTGCAGAACAGAAGAAGCGAGCAGCAACAAGGGCCCGGAAATTGTATTCGCGTCTTTTGCAGCGTCCGGATGCATGCGTTTTGATGGACGATGAGACCTATGTAAAGGAGGACTCAAAAACCCTTCCAGGTCCACAATACTTTACTGCCGTCATTGGGGAGGATGTGAGCGATGCGGACAGGTCGATTCAAGTGGAGAAATTCGGTCGAAAGGTACTGGTATGGCAAGCAATATGTTCCTGTGGTTTGAAGTCAACCATTTTTTTACACTACCGGAACTATAAATGCGAAAATCTATCGATCTGAGTGTCTCCAAAAGAGATTGTTGCCTTTATATAAGAAGCATAGTCCACCTCCACTGTTTTGGCCGGATTTAGCGTCGGCTCACTATGCCAAAACCACTCTCAATTGGCTTGCGGAAAAGGGTATAGATTTCGTTGAGAAAAATATCAATCCACCAAATTGCCCTCAGCTTCGACCCATCGAACGTTACTGGGCAATCGTGAAGAGGGTCTTCAAGAAGACTGGTAAGGCAGCTGGGAACATGCAGGAGTTCAAAAAAATTTGGGCTCAAGCGTCCAAAAAATGCGATGCAACACTTGTCCGGAACTTGATGAATAGCATTCGATCCAAAGTTCGAAAATTCGTGAAGGAATAACTTAAATTTCATCCGGTCTTCATTATGTTCAAGTTTAACCTCGTACAATAAAGGATCAATTTTTTGTATGAATAAAATATCGGTTTTCAACATAATTTGAAAGAAAGTTTGTGGATAGCTTATTTTCCATACACTCCTTAGGTAATACTCGCAGAGCAAAAAAAGCCGGGTTACTGAAACGGTATTACTTATTTATTGTAGCGATCTTGACGATAGAATATATACTAACAGCGCTGGGAGACAAAATCATATTTATACCCTCCCAGGTTGTTTATACGTTACCATGGTACCCATGCTTATATACTAATAACTTATGCACAGGGTTGCCACATGCACAGATTTATCTAGTTTGATACAGATTTTTTTCAATTTTTTCATACAGATATCTGTATGTAAAGATTACAGATTTTTGAGATAAACCAAGATTTTTAAGATTTTTGAGAATTGCTTGTCCACTTAAAAACCTCAAATTTATAATATGTGCACATTTCACGATCCAACTTTTTACCAATTCTATTTTCATTGTTTTGTTTAAGGCCCATGAAGCAAAAGAAAACAATTGACACCGACACCAACAATCAATAGGAAACTAGCGATTTAAAATTGGCACCTGACACCTTGCACCACGCAATGCATTCTTCCGCTTTCCTCTACAAGAATCTTTGTTTTTCACGTTGTTAATTTAACAGAATATATGAAATGTTCTTCGATGTGAGCTAAATTTTTAGGGGCACACTAAAGTGACAGCTGACAGTCTGAAAGTCAGTTTGTGCGTGTGCCTCAAAATAATTTCTTCATAAATTTTTTGAGATAATCTTTTAATTTATTTATAGAATTTCTCAAAGATTCTATGAAAAGTTTTCAAACATTCCTTGAAATATTCCTTCTGGCGTTTCTATAGGTATTTTTCAAGAGTTTGTAGGCATTTCTCTAGAGGGTTTTCAGGAGTTTCTACTGGAATCTCATCGGCAGTATTTCAAAACATTCTTGTGGTGATTTTTTTGGAGGAATCCCTGAATTTGTACTGTTTTGTTATTCTAAAGGAATCTCTGGAGGACACCTGAAAAAACTACACAGAAACTATAACATAATTCTTGGAGAAAATCTTGATTTGTTTGGAGAAATCTAAGAAGAATGTTTTGCATGAATTCCATAATCTCATTTATTTAATTCTGAATTTCAAAAAATCCGCAAGGGGTTTTGAAGAATAATTTTTTAAATTTTGTCTAAGACGTCTGAAGGCATTCTAACATATAGTTCCACAAAAAATACTTCAACAATTTCTTCAAGTATTCCGCTGGAGAAGTATTTTTCTCAATGTTCCTTAAGAGAATTTCCTACTGAGATTTCTACAAAAAATACTGTTCTTCCAATTGAGAAGCATTTTCATGCATCCACTCAGAGGAATTTTGGAAAGTTAGAATAATGTTCTCGATGGTTACTTTTGCTATTCAAAGCATAGTTGTTTCGAACGTGATTTTTTGTTATGTTTAACGAACTTTGGATCAGATGGAGCATCGGTAATAATGGGTTCTAACCGATCCGTCCAGAAGCTGCTGAAACGCGACTGTCCCCATTTTATAATTATCAAGTGTACTGGCTTCTTGTGCAATCTACGCATACGAAAAGCTGCCATTGTACCTGGAACAGTAGATCCGTTCCTATACAATCCAAGGAATTACAGATGATACAAAGTATCTTGGAATTGAAACCTTTAAAAGTTCTGCATCCATTCACCACCAGATGGCTATCGTTGGAGTCAATTGTCAAAAAGAATTTGGAACGGTTTTCGGAGCTCGTGTTGTTTTTCTCGTTCCAAGCCAACTGCGACAACAACCAAACCACACAGCGTATTTTCTGTCAATCTAATGACAGGATGCCCATTATCAATAAAGCGAACCGTATCTTCCAGTTAGAAGTTCCGGAGTTCCCGAACATGTGCAGTCAGCTGAAGTCTCAATGGTTCTCCTTGTAAATATATGTGAGGATGATTACCTAAGAACTACTGTTTTTTATTTAGAGAAACGTCTTCGTAAGAAATCGGAAATATATATCAGGGTAGCAGCAGGAGAAATGCTTACCCAACAAACATCGGTGTTGAATTAGAGCTTGTTCAAACAAATTTGGAGAAGCTATTCAGCTATTCTAGAAGAAACAGCTGAATAGCTTCTCCAAATTTGCTTGAACAAGCTTTAATTCAACACCGATGTTTGTTGGGTAGTTCCGGATCTCTCGATTATATCAGAAAAGAGGCTTTCTCGATCTGCTGTGCTGCCTATACCGAGTTGGTTAAACATATCACAAAGCGCTTTGATCTGAACGAATCCAGTTCTGATTATTGCATCAAGCGTTGACCCCAAGATGCTGTACACTTTGAAGGAGTTCTACTGGATCAGATCTTCTTTGAAAGCGGTGATGAACAGGCCATAGAAAATGAGTTTCGTGAGCTGAGGACGGCAATCATCGGCAAGGAAATTGAGATGGAAGAATCGGATGACTCGAAAGCTTGTTGGAGAGAACTGCTGTATTTCAAACGAGCAGATGGGAAGAATGCTTTTCACTTGCTAAGAAAGTTCATTGCGAACTAGTTTCCTTTAGAGAGCATATCCGTTTTGCTGTGGTGTGATGTAGGGAAACCGATAAATACACTTAAGCCCTATTGAAAAGACCCTTTTGCATCGGCCAATCACAATAAATGTGTTCTGATGAGTATATATCTGTTTTTATTTTGCATTCATCTTAATAGCAATAACAAAAAAGAAGTGCATAAGCAGGCACCTGAAAAGTTTCTATTTTACTTTTACAGCACAAAGTTTAAAGCTAAGATTTTTGCCAAGATTTTCTGCAGTAAAACACAGATAAACAAGATTTTTTTGGCAAAATTTAAAAATGAGAACGAAAAATAATGTGGCAACCCTGCTTATGCAACGATTTTGTTATTTACTCGTACTCGGTGCTATCGGTCTATACTGAGCTACTTTGTTTTTCACCCCCTCTCAATCCGACATTCGTAAATTTGATGTAAGCAGTTTGAACCGAGTGGCTTCCAGGGGTTTTGTAAACAATCGGCCGGTTGATGACGGGTACCAATCGGCTCGATGTGCACCGTACCGCTCTCAACCAGATCCCGGATGAAGTGATGCTTCACGTCAATGTGTTTGGTCCTTTTACTTTTCAGGTTCTTGGCCATACCAACGCATCCTCGGTTGTCCTCGTAAATCGTCACAGGGTTGGCAGCTACATGGATGTCTTCCAGAACCCCGCTGATCCACACGGCCTCTGCTGTTGCTGCGCTGAGACCAACGTACTCAGCTTCGCTTGACGACAACGAAACCGTCGATTGCTTCTTGCTGCTCCAGGATACGGTACATCCATAGACTTTGAAAATGGAGCCGCTCACGGATTTTCGGTCCAGAGGGTCGGCCGCCCAATCGGCATCAGCGTAACCGACTAGCACTTTTGCTTCGCTGTTGCTCCGGTATTCGAGATTCATTGTTTTTGTCCCGCTCAGGTATCGCACCACTCGCTTCATTGCAGTCCAGTGCACGGTTGAAGATCTGTGCTGGAACCGGCCGAGATAACCGGCAGGATAAAATACATCTGGCCTGACACATAGCATGATGTACATCAGGCTTCCGAGCAATTCCCGATATGGTTCTTCCGCGGTAGGCCCATCTCGTGGAAGTTGTAGGTCTTTTTCCATAACGGTTGTAGTCGATCCATCCGCATTCCGAGAAAATGTCGTAGTTCGCCACAATCGGCCATTGCGAACACGGAGGACAGTTTCACCTTAAGCTGGTTGATGATGTCCAAGTTTCTTCCCGCAATCAGAAGATCATCGACGTATAAGATGACATACAGTTCGTCACCATCGCGGTACCTGACGTACAGGCAATAGTCTCGCTTCGACCGAACAAAGCCCATCTTCTCGATCTCACTGGTGAATTTCTGGTTCCAGCACCGTGGCGATTGCTTTAGTCCGTAAAGCGACTTTCGCAGCATACAAGCCATCCCCGGCGCTGATTTCACACCGTCTGGAGCACAGATGTAAATAGTTTCCATCAGCTCGTCGTGCAGGAATGCTGTCTTCACATCCATCTGGTGAAAGAAGAAACCTTCGTTGACGCCTACCGCAAGGATGATCCTGATTGTCGCAAGCTTGGCCACTGGAGCGTATGTTTCTTCGTAGTCCAGTCCCGGTTTCTGGAGGAAACCTTCCGCGACGAGTCGGGTCTTGTACCGAACTGTTTGGCCTTGTTCGTCCTCCTTGACACGAAAAACCCATTTCGTTTTCAACGGCTTTATGTTGGTGGGGCATGGTATCAGCTTCCACACATGGTTGCTTTCCATTGCTTCCAGTTCGTCCTGAATGGCTTTCAGCCACTCATCTCGATCGTCCCGGGTCAGCTCATCTTGGTAGGTTTGAGTAACATCTAGGGGGGACGAAAATGCGGCAGAGGTTGCTCGGTAACCAGAAATATAGTCCAGATATTTACCTGGAGTCCTGCGCTCCCGTTCACTACGCCTCGACGACTCGCCATGCGGATCGCATCTTTCTCTTTGTAAAGGGAGCTCTGGATCCTCGAAGATGTCTTGACTTCTGTCTGAATCTTTTTCTTCGTCGGTATGCTTATCCGCTTCAGGCACTTATGGTTCAGCTTCCCCATCTTGCTCGTACGACGGTAACACCAATAACTGTTTTTCCTCTTTTATAGGCAAAGATGCGTACGGAAAACACATCTCATCGAACCGGACGTCACGAGCAATAACCACCTTACTGCTTTTCTTATTCCATAGTTGGTACCCACTGAGGGCATAACCAATCATGAGGGGCTATTCATAAACAACGTAGACTTTTTTTATGGTGAGGGGGGGACTATAGTCTACGCTCCATACAAAATTTCAAAAAAATGTATGGAGAAAAGTCTACGAGGGGGGGGGGGGGTCTGAAATTTTCAAAAATGAGTCTACGTGGTTTATGAACCGGCCCTGATGAGTTTCTGGCTTTTGTTGTCCAACTTCTTGCGGAGTTGCACAGGATTCCACGCCTATGCCTTGCAGCCAAAAACCCGTAGCTTTGCTAGATCCGGCTTGGATCCAATCCAGCATTCAGACGGTATACTACCTTTCAATACCGCTGCTGGCGGACTGCGGTTTATCAAGTACACTACTGTAAGAGCTGCTTCGTTCCACATTGACTTCGGCAATGATGAATCAATCAGCATGGTCCTCACTTTTTCTACGAGCGTCCAGTTGAATCGCTCAGCCACGCCGTTGGCAACGATGCGCCAAGTTCGCTTGTCGCAGCGTGAAATATGAGTACGACACATTTGTGTCTTGTCAGAATTGTTGGGAACTGTTGGAAGTCATCGACCATGCTTATGCAATAATTTGCATTTTATTGCATAGGCAGTTCGATGGCATATGAACAAATATTTCTAAGAAATGGATTCCACTGGTGTGGTCTTTTTGAGACTTCGGTGGCTTCAACCTGGATACCCTCTGTCCTGTAGAAATTGTTCTGCATTGTCGAGCAATATTCCCTGCCTTGGTCCACAGTCAGCTTCGAGATCCGCATATTAAACTGAGCAGTCACCAGCGCTTCGTATTCCCGAAACTTCTCGAAGACCTCCGACTTCCGCTTTATGAGGTAAATCATGGTGAAATAAGTGTTATCGTCGATGAACGACACGAAATATCTGTACCGCGTCGAAAAACGTCCTGACGTTCACCAAATGGGCGTTCGCACCGGAATCCAGTTTGAACTGGATAGTATTGCCGGCTGACTTCGTAACACCATCATTACTCACCATGAAGCAAACCGCATACCGTCCTGTAGCAGCATGGACTTTTTTCGGCTTGCAGTTCTTCTTCATGTGGCCCACTTTGCCGCATTTGTGGCATTTGCCTTTGAATTTGTTGCCACGCTTGTTCTGCTGGTTGCCTGCAACCGCCAATGGTTTTTCCTCCGTTGATTCACCCGTTCGATCTGCACGTTTCTGCTCTTCCGCCAGGATCCTTTGCTTGACGACATCCAAGGTGAGATCCTCCTTCTTGATGTTCTCAAGTGCCGTAACCAACGGATCGTACGAGTCCGGCAAGCTCAGGAAAAGCTAGGACACGAGATCACCATTAACAAGCTCTGCGCCAGCCATTTTCAGTTGCCTCACCAAATCATCGAATGCCAGTAGATGAGACCGCAGCGAAGCTCCATCCTTCATTCGCAGACGTCCTAGTTGCTTCCTCAGGAGCGTTAGACTGGCCACCGACTTCCTCGAATACCTCACAGAGGCTGGTCCGCATTTCCTTCGCGCTGTGCTAGTCCCGGACGACTTCCAGAACTTCATCAGCCAGGAAACCAACGATGAGACTCTTCGCCTTCCGGTCTGCTTCTAGAAACGTCTTCTTCGCCGCTTCCGCTTCCGGAACGTCGTTCGTCAATACCTGCAATACGGCCGCCGCATCCAGGAACATCTTGACGCGAAAACTCCAGTTCTCGAAACCCAGTTCGCCGGAATACTGGGTAATTCGCAGTTTCCCATAACCTCTTGTAGGTAATACTCGCAGAGTAGAAAAAATCCGAGTTACAGAAACGGTATTACTTATTTATTGTAGAGATCTTGGCGATAGAATATGTACTAACAGCACTGGGTGACATAATCATATTTATACCCTCCCATGTTGTTTATACCCATGCTTGTATACTAATAACTTATGCAACGAGTTTGTTATTTACTCGTTGCCATGTGTTGGCACCATCGTCCACTTCTTAGTTTGTTCATTAAACTTGGAACTGTGATATACGAATATTGAAGAGACTTCGAACTGTTCTCGATTGTGCTATCGGTCTATTAATTGCGGTTCCATAATTTAACATTTATTCCTACTGGAGGTACCTGGATGTTGGTTGTTTTGGGAAGCGCGGACCGTCAAATGAAGGAAAACCCAGGACGAGGAAAGGCAGCCAAGCCGGGTGGTTACCACGGCCTGGGGAAATGTATAGTGGTACATTGTGGATGCGGGGGGGGTGGCGGGGCGGAGAGGGGGAGGGGGTGGGAAGACTGACCTACTTTGATTTTCAAATTGAAATAACAAATTTTACTTTATCCTATAATACAATTGGAGATTTTTAGTGTGATCTAGCCTAATTTACGGATAATCAAATTGCGAGCAATTTAGACTTAGATTACATGGAAGAATTAGTAATACTAGGATTTTATTTGATTATTCCGTTTGAACCTCTTAACGGAATCATCACTCAATTGTTCTTCAGTTTTATAAAGTAAAAAAAAACATGGTATAGCTTCTGAATTATTGTAATTATTTGTTCCAATGGATTGAACACTTTTGTTGAAGGCGTATGGGACATTGCTGTTTTAATTGTAATGCCAGTAAAGCTTCCTTTTTTCAGTACCTTATGTAAATCCATTGAACAAATAAGCAGCTAAAAGTTTAATTCAATGTTACATTTATTAATATTTAATTATGTGGAATGAATTAATTATGTGGAATTCAGTAGTTTTAAATTCTTAGTAAATTAGGTATACGTAAACAAAGTAAACCCACTTACAAAATACTACTGTCGGTATTTTCCAGATATCTATAATTTAAAAATGTCAGCATGGATAAATATCATAGAAGCATTTGATGGATTCATTCTTATTTAAGCCGGTTGTGTATTTGGTTTGTTCGTAGACGCCATATGCCAACATTTTGCAATACAAAATGAGATTTTAAAATTTCACTCATTCCTCCACAGTTTGAACCTAACATAAACCTGTAACGATTTATTATTCGTCAAATGAATCAGAAATGCTCTATTCTCGAGAATTAACTTAAGGACGTTGAAATTTTTCGCAGTAGAACAGAATAGTAATCCATAGGATTTTCAGATCATTTTACTTCTCTATATTTTGATCACTAATGTTTGGTTGATAACGATATCCATTTAAAAAAAGTTATTTTCGCATTCCTTTAAAAATCGGTAACTTTTGACTTTTTTGCAACGCGATTCACACTATTTGAAAGTTTTACAAAGTGCTTTTGCAACTCTGTAAAAACAATTTCAGGTTGCAAGCAGGCTCCATCCTAGCGCTTTTTCCGTTGCTGTTGTGTATGATTTTGAGGTAACGCGTGTTCAATAATAAATGAGAATGATTTCAATACCTTTCCGTAATTAAAGTAAAGAGCGTAATTTTTTTTCTCTCGAAGAGAATTGCTCTCTGTACTCCCTAGAAATGGGTCGCATGTTTCTGTTCGCTCGGGTGCTGTCAGTTCAATCGAAGATGGTGTGGAAACAGCAAGCACTCCGCGAGCGTGTTGTATAGTTTTGGACCACTTTCGCGACGAAAACGTGCCCGTGAGTACAGTTTACCGGATCCTGACATCCCTGAGCGTGGTGCGTAAGGCCGGTAGCGGCCCGTCCGGCGAAGATAATGACGGAGAAGAAGAAGGATGTATTGAAAAAGCTGTTCGAGAACAAGGACGGAACGAGTTTGCGTGACGCCAGCCGAAAATATCACTACTCGCATACCTTGATTCGTTGAACCCTCAAGATGGAGAACATCATCTGTCGGAAGAAGACTCGGTCCCCCGAGTACACGGTCGAGCAGACAGCGACCGTGAAATCGCAGTGTCGGTGGATGACGAAGAAATACCGCGGGCCGTCGTTCGTGCTGGACGACGAAAGTTAGTTTCCGCTCTCTATGACCCACATTCCAGGAAATAACAGCTACTAGTCCAGCGACAAGTCGGCCATACCCCCGAAGTTATTAATATAAGTTTAAGCATAAATTTGAAAACAAATTATGCTGTACATCGCCATATCGGACAGAGGGATTTCAAAGCTGAACCTAGCCCTCTGGCCATCAATCAACAAGTGTACCAGGAGGAGTGTCTTAAGAAAATTCTTCTGCCGTTCTTAAAGGAGCATCATGCAGATGGGAAGTACGTCTTCTGGCCGGACAAGGCATCTTCCCATTACGCCAAGAAGACGCTGGAGTATCTTGAGCAGAAAAAGATACCGTACGTGCCGAAAGAAAGGAACCCGACCAACTTGCCCCAGTGCCGTCCCATTGAGGATTTGTTCGGCTCCCTTAGTGCCCTAGTGTACAAAAATAATTGGCGGGCCAAGGATACGAAGCAGTTCACCAGGAGGATCCGGAAGATGGACGTCAGTGCCGTCCATCGCGACTAAGTTGCGTCGTATGGCTGACCATTCTCCAATATTCATTGACGTTTTTTTGAAGAATAAACATTATGTTTTTAATAAAAAATACTGAATTCGTTGAAAAAAAATTTTTTTTTACTATATGACTGTAAAAATTCTCATTTTTTAATGAACACCCGTTACACAGTCAAACAAAACTAACCCTAATTTGTTTCATGAGAGATTTTTCTGCTCTATTGAAACAAGTTGTGCTTATTAGAAGGATTTGTGGGGGGGAGGATGGGGTGGTGTTTTGATTAGGGGATTGGTGTATGGCTGTCGACCGGAAACTGCGTGGTAAGATTTTGAAGACGATTAAGAGGAATCCCAATCTGTCGGACCGTGATTTGGCCAGAAAATTCGGTGCTGCCCATAGTACCGTGGGGAGAACTCGACTCCGGGGAGGAATCAAGTCGTATCGAGCTAGCAAACAGCCAAATCGGACCATAAAACATAATAGTGTGGCCAAAATCCGTGCTCGGAAGCTATACGACCAGGTGCTGACCAAGTTCGACGGGTGTCTTCTGATGGACGATGAAACCTATGTCAAGGCTGACTTCGGGCAAATCCCAGGTCAAAAATTTTACTTGGCAACGGCTCGGGGGGATGTTCCAGCCAAATTTAAATTTGTTTTTGCCGACAAATTTGCACGAAAATTCATGATTTGGCAGGGCATTTGCAGCTGTGGCAAAAAAACGAAAGTTTTCGCTACAAATAAGACAATGATGTCGGAACTATACCAAAAAGAGTGTCTCCAAAAACGAATTTTGCCGTTCATTCGATCCCACGACCATCCCGTAATGTTTTGGCCAGATTTGGCAAGCTTTCTTTACAGCAAAGTCGTTCAAGAATGGTATGCAGAGAAAGGGGTCCAGGTTGTTCCGAAAAACCCCAACCCACCCAACTGCCCCCAGTTCCGCCCTATTGAGAAATACTGGGCAATCATGAAGAGGAGACTCAAGGCAAAGGGAAAGGTTGTCAAAGACATCCATCAGATGAAGACCTGGTGGAATAAGATAGCTAAAACTATGGACGAAGAAGGTGTGCGCCGCCTAATGAGCCGTGTTACAGGAAAAATTCTAGAATTCCTTCGAAACCGTGACGAATAATTTTATCCGTATTTTTTCTTAAAAGTATGAAGAAAACGCTACATTTGTATAAAAAAAGATCTTGAATTCAATAATAAATAAGTGAAATACAGGCAATTGTTTTTGTTCCAATTCTATCTGAAGCAAGCTTTA
>JAHHFK020006076.1:0-103318 GCA_024533555.2 Aedes koreicus
ACTCATGCCATTTTTTAAGAGCAGTTTTCCGAAATAAAAATTGGGTTTTCCATGTTCGCAAGTAACCGGCCTAAACATTGCATCCTGTCTGATACGAGTGGAACGCATACTGTGTGTGTATGCATCTACCACCAATATGTAAAATTGATTTATATGACCATAAGAAGACAAACAAAATACTTCCACGTGATAACAACTAATATAATGATATATTACTTTCTCAAAATAATGTGCAATAAACCCAATGAGAAATGTTGATTTAACACGGAAAAACTTGGTCAAGACCTAATTTCTCTTCTTACTGAAAATCATGTTTTTTTTTAGTTCCTTAATTATCGAGATGTTTAGCCTCCGGTTGGCACAAGACGACGAGGGGCGCAACGAGCTAGACGGTTAGACCAGGTGGAGCAAGATCTAGGGAGTACAAGCTGCCCACGGGATTGGAAGGAAGCAGCCATGAACCGAGAACGTAGGAGGGATATTGTGTCATGAAAATAAATAAATAATAAGTATTATCCAGCAAAAGTGATCAAAACTCGAATCACTCTCTAATATAATCTGAACTCAAACTAACGCAGCCGATGCTCGAAAGCATCCTGGAAAGTGACGACTTCTTGAATGCATCATTTTTCGTGTCACCGGTCAGGCCAACTGCGTAGCATGTGCCGCAGAGAGGACTCCAAGAAATAGTGCGATTCCAGAAAGAGTGTCTGAAATCGCTCTACTACTTCGAATTAAGGGAAGGAAGAAAGCGTGAACCTCCCGTACCAAACACTTCCATGTAGAGTTAAATAATGTGATAATTTGTATTTTATCGTTGGGAGCATAGATACTAGAAAGATTAGTTTATGCTCCTTTGTCTGTAGGTAAACTTTTGGCATTTGAAAGAAAAGTCGGGCAATAATTTTTCGAGGTTATAGCGCCTTATCTCGCTCACTGAAACTGAGATTGAAAATAAGATTGAAATTTATAGCTTAATACATTTATTTATATGTTGTTTAGTAGTCTAATAATAAAATATTAAGAACAATTCACGCTAGTCCATCCAAAACAACGGTTGAGGGACCTGTCAAAAGTAAGAGTCCGTAGATGCATTTCATGCCTCCTGGCAACTTTGCTTCTTTTGGTGTCTAAGCTCATCGATTTAGCACCACCCGGGGAAGACTTGGTCCTATACCCAATGATTTTATTATCTCCAATCCGCTCAACTAATAGCAATGTTTTGTGATATAGTGGACGGATATAGTTAACTCAATGCAGACGTCGTCAAAATTTTGCAGATCGACATGCAATCGGTGGAGACTCACCTGGTACCTCATTGAAAGATGCTTAAAGGTGGACCGGAGGATTTGATAAGCTACCTACCCCAATCAAAATTCGAATTACTCTCTGATTAATTAAGTTTGGAATTGAGTGAAACTGGAATTAATTTTGAATGAACTTTAGTGACTGTGTATGCGATGCAGACATTTTTTTTTCTTGTGCCTTTCTGAACAATGGCTTAACATATCTTGTTAAGCCCAGTACACTGGTCCTCAGAAATAACAAAAGAAAAAAAACTAGTTTCTGCAAGAAACATTTGCTTGAATGTTGGTCGACATGCTGCTGTTTTTCTTCTTCTTTTGATAGCAATGACATGAATGCTAGAGCGAGGTGCCCACTGATGTGGTGGAGGAGTGGCATCAAATAACATATCAAATACATCGGGTCAAAGTCTTGTGGAGTGCAGCGACCGTCTACAAGATCAGTGGGCGCCTCGCCTTAGCATACATTGCTATCATAGGAATAAGAAATAATAGCGTGTTGACCGACATTCAAGTCAAACATAATTATCGCAATGACAAATCATTATATTAAAACTAAATTTAGTGAAAATGAATTCACTTGTGGTTGGTTCTGCACGTAATTTTTCTTCAATCTCCACTGCAATTTATTGTTATTATTAGATGTTTTTGATAAGATGAATGACTGAATTTTTTCGATTAATCTTATGTGATGAACTGTAATTGTGGATACATTTTTCTATTATAAACATCGATATAAGCAGAATGTCTCGATGCAAAGCTGTTGATTTTATTTTAGCAAGTGTACATGAAACTACTAAATTATTATCAAAACAGAAATTTTTGGCCAACTTTGTTTTGCTTGAATGAAAATAACAACATTTTGCAACTAAAAAGTATCTATGCAATTCAATGTTGCAACATCACATAAAACACTAATTGGAGAATACAACTCCAATGGTTAAATTCCAAGATTATTGCTAGTCCCAATTAGCCTATTGCCGGCTTTTAAATCAGTCTCAAATCTGGTTGCATTTGCACCAGATCTAGTTGCCAACTGAGCTAAAATAAGAGCAATGTTCATGTTCGTACTCAACAGGAAAACCTTTCTATATAAAGAGGACCAAACGAGAATCACAATCAGCACCCTGCGGTTCACTCATATAACCATTAAGCAGTAAACACCAACTTTTATCGAAAGCACATTAATTCGCGCCAGTTTTCTTTTCTCATACTTCTTGAAATATTCTGAGCTATAAGTTTACTGCTAGCTTTCAAATTAGTCTTCTAAAGCAGTAACACAGCTGTTGCTCACTGTAATTATAAATAGAATTTTCAAATGGCTGCCATCATGGCAATGCCACTTCAACATTATAAAAGTATAAATCCAAGTAATTATAAATGGTGTCCCACATCAAATTGCATCACGGAAAAACGATGTAGAAAATTACCCATTGGATATTTTCTCTTGAAAATTAGGGTAGAAGTAGTATAGAGTGTTTTTTTGTTGTTGTTTTTTTTTATCGCTGTCAGTATTTCGCAAAACTGGAAAAAATGGCGTCACCCGAAAACGAACATCGCAAATTGATTTTGGGCAAGCACCGGCAAAATCTTTAACTCTTTCATCGGTACATCGGAAAAGAACTTGTAGTTAATGGTGACCCATGTAGTTAATGGTGACCCGTGTGATTAAAAATTACTACGAAACTCTGAGCATCGAACGGAAGGATAAATGCGGTCAGAATGGATGTTTTATTAGTAATCAGAATCACAAGCGTGTCGTGAATGCGTTTTAGCGGAATCCCAATGCTTCGATCAGGGATGTTGCCAAAAAGTTGAATCTGTCCAAATCTTTCGTTCAGAGAGCCAAGGACCGGGAGGGACTGCATTCATACAAAGTGCAAATGGCTTCAAATCGTGACGAACGGCAAAATACGGTGAGAAAGTCACGGGCCCGGAAACTGTACACCCAAATGCTGACGACGCCTCATTGTCTCATGAGACTTACGTCAAGGCGGACTTCCAGCAGCTTCCAGGGCTACTGTTCTTCACCGCCCAGCACAAGTTTGATGTTCCGGAGGAGGTAAGGAAGCAAAAACTTTCAAAGTTTGCCAAGAAATACATGATTTGGCAAGCGATCTGCTCATGTGGCAAACGGAGTGCACCGTTCGTGAGTACCGGGACTGTAAACGGGAAAATCTACCTCAAGGAGCGTCTACAGAAGCGTCTGCTTCCTCTGTTGAAGCAACACGAGGGCCCCACGATCTTCTGGCCAAATCTAACTTCGTGCCACTATTCAAATGTTGTCCTGGAGTGGTACGAAGCCAACGGGGTCACTTTCGTACCCAAGGACATGGACTCCCCTCAACGCACCAGAACTAAGGCCCATCGAAAAATACTGGGCTATTATGGAAATATCCAACGCAGGTCAAATCTGAGGAAGACATGAAGAAAAAGTGGGTTTCCGTACAGAAGAAGTTGCAGCCAGATGTTGTACAGAACCTAATGAGTGGAGTTAAGCGCAAGATGCGAGCGTACGGTTATGTTATTGAATTTGAATGAAAAAATATTTCAAAAGCTTACTAATGGGTTATATTTTATTGTATGAAAGTTTGAAAAGGATCGGTCAACAACATAATTTTCTACAGCGTTTTTTTCGTGATGCAATTTGATGTGGGACACCCTTTATTTATTTCTCATTTTCCATGAAAGAGATACAAATTCCTTGCACAAAATATTTATGGTGTTTGAGATTCGTACCCTCAAATTTCTATCAAGTTTCACCTTAAAGATTCCCATTACCTGTACATGAGTGATCAAGCGCACAGCAAGAAGAATTTATTATTTTTTAAATAAAGGGTGTTTCGATCAAAATTTAGTCAACTTAAACTTGACGCGTTTCCTTTAATCGTGCATTAAAAAAATGTTGCACACCCCTCATTTTGAAGATGTGTGCGTGTAGCATCATGCCTCTATTTTGATTTTGAGATTAGGACTTCAGTTATCAAAATGTCGTCGAAGGAAGAGAAGCAACGCATCAAAATTTTGCACGTGCATGGCAAAAATCCAAACTACTCTCACGCCAAGTTGGCAAAATTGTTCAATGTGGCTAAATCAACTGTTACCAACGTATTATTTAAAACGTGTTCGGTGAACGTTTGTCGACAGCCAGGAAAGCTGGATCGGAATCGGGAGGCCACAGCGATGACAAAAAGAGTTGCCCGCTGTTTCGAGCGGAACCCCCTCCTCTCCGTCCGAGATGTCGCAAAGAAGTTGGGAGTGGCGCCTTCAACCATGGATAGAGCTAAATAACGAGCTGGACTTACAAGAACGTGGTGACTCCAAATACAACATTTTTTGCAATCTTCCATACAACACACCCGATTCCAGCGATATCTGGCTTAAATTTACATGAAAGATTCTATTATTTTATGTCCAATCTAGCATTCACTTTATGTTCATTAGATAACGCAGAAAATTAAATGTATGTATTAATGCATTGAAATTGAAGTATAGTTACAAACAATTCCAAAACTTATTGCCAATCCAGTCTGTTACGCCAAATTTACAACACATCCTGCCTCGACACATTCGTTGGAAATTGCTTGCGATTACATAAACATCGTCGCTCACTTTTCATCACCAATCTTGAGTTTCTTCCTGATCTAATTTATCCACACGCCACAATCCACTTTCCCGCATCGGAAACACACTCGAGAAGTATGGTAAGAGTACATGTTATGGCTATTTGTTAGTATTATGGTGTGTTTCAGCTATGACCACCATAACAGGAACGTTTACCCTACCGACAATTCGTTGCTGTGAAAATGACCCCCGTTACTTAACACAACTGCACCGTAAACACCACATTTACGACTCCTTCCACAACGACTGCTGAGGATTGGTAAGCGCAAGGAGTGGTCACAATTTCCTTTCCAATTTTTGTCTTTATTGCGACTGATGGCCGCTCACATCATCGTTAGTTGTAAATGTATTGATTGCCATTTTTGCCTTCTTCGTGTGGCCAGAAACCGGGTTGAACGGTGCACGCGAAAAGCGGACATTTCCAAGAAGCGGCCAATGGGCAAGTTTAACGACATTTTTCATTACAGTATCATCTTTGTTATCCTCCCCAGCATCGTCGTCGTCCAAACTTCGGCAAACGTCGATGACACTTTTAGACGAAGTGTAATTTTGATGGAAATGCTTTTAGTGATCAAGTTTGGCGGCAGATGATGAAGCAGAGATAGTAAAACGGGATATTGCAACAATTTCCGAGATGAAAGGACAGTGGAATGGGGAAAGTTCGATTTCGCTAGCTTTATGACTCGTGAATGGCCTGTCAATGCCGAGTTGGATTATGATGGGAGATTTTGTTTTTGATGGTCAGATTCCGCGAAGGTGCAGAGAGTGCAATAATGCTTTCATTCATTCTCTGCAGAAAAACTTAAGTGAATTTTGTATTATCTTTAGCGATTTATGTGTGATTTGTACCATCTTTTGAGGTTTATATGAAAGTGACGTATGGAGAAGAGAAGGAGCTATGAGTTGGTGCAACTATATGGCGAACACAGTATCTAGAAAATCGTTAGAGCTGGATGGGTACTATGGATGGGACAAAAGAATGCCGGACAGCCATCCTGTAAAAATGGTGTTTTCCTCAAATCTGGACAGAACAAGATGCAGAGGTGCGCAGCGAGCAACATGGTTAGACTAAACGGAGTCAGATCTTATAAGTGTGGCACTCTAGGGAAACTGGAAACAAGGAGCGCTCAACTGAGTTTCGTGGCGAAGCATTTTAACGCAAGTGTTTATTCCTTAACACGATATGCAAAAACAGGCCCACCCACCAAGTCAAAGTGACGCATCGATCGTCCATAGGAACCGATGCTCCGTAGAAATGATGTGCAAGGAAGAATCCAGCTTAGCAACAACCCGGTAAAGCAAAGTAGACACGATCAACGAACGATATTGGATTGTGTTGAATAGGGGTAGGACTATAAAATTAGCGTGCGTTCAATTGTAAACGTTTTATAGACTGTTCCAAAAATTATAAATACACTAACGATTAACCGTCAGTTCAAGCATGCAGTATTCAACCAACTTTTGGCTGTGTCATGTTGTTTACATCCAAATTAAACTGATGTTATTTTTTTTTCAATTTTTCGCACGGAAGTTAGAAAATGCGTGGTCTTTCTCCCGAGCAGAGAAAACGGATTGTGCACAAACGGTGCACCTTCAGTGGTCTTTCGATAAGAAAACTGGCTAAGGAAGAAGTTGTAAGCGTCTGAGCAGGTCAAACCGCATTACGGAAGTATGAACAACAGAGCACTTTCGTAGATTCTCCGATACGGGGTAGAAAACCCGGTCCCGCTGACTCTACAATCAACAGAGAGGTAAGGGACTATTTCAAGCATCATCCTTCAGCATCAGTCCGAGATGTGCGAAAAAGTTAAGTATTCCGGTGACTAATGTTATGCGTGCCAAGGAGAGAATGGGCCTGCAGACTCGTGGAAAGCAGAAACAGCCAAAACGAAGCAGCAAACAGGCTGAATCTGTGAAACCGAGGGCTCGAGAGCTGTACGATAAACTGTTGGCCAAAAAATCGGGCTGTATTATCATGGACGATGAAACCTACATAAAACTCGATTTTAAAACTCTGCCGGGACAACAGTTTTATACCCCGCCGACGGGAAAGGATGTTCCTGGATCAGTGAAAGCCATATGCAGATATGGAATATATCTCGTCCATTCATTCCGACAGACACAATGAATGGTCAAATATACGTGAAGGAGTGTCTGTAAAAAAGGTCGCTACCCTTGATCAAACAGCATAACAAGCCTACAATCTTTTGGCCTGATCATGCTTCCTGCCATTACTCTAAGTATGCACCAGAGTGGTACAAAAGGAACAATGTCGTATTTGTACCAAAGGCGATGAATCCATCAAACTGTCCAGAGATTCGCCCTATCGAAACTTTCGGAGCTTTGACGAAGGTGAAGCTGAGAAAACATATGAAACCAGCGGATAGTGTTAAAAAAATTTAAAAAAGATTGGCCAAAAGTGGTGAAACTGTTAGGAGAAAGCACTTTGCAGAAGCTTATGAGTAGTGTTAAGGAAAAAGTTAGAAAACGCGCCTACCCTAAGAAATATCTTACAAATGGAAATGAAGATGGAAAGAAGACATTGTTATTTACTATGTTTGAGAATAAAATAATCAAAAATCACAGTATGGTCTTTTTATTAGAGAAAGAAAGTGTATTTATATTTTTAGGAACAGTCTATATAGTGAATCTTTTTTTATAGCCTTCAAAGTTATTCGAGCATGACTTAAATAAATAAGTGCTCTTTTTGAAAACTCAAAAGAAATAAATGTTCAAAAATGGATGCAAACAAAAAAGAGTTACCTACAAAACGATCAAAACCCAGTCTAACTGTGGTGCTTATTCCAAAGCTGAAAGCCAAATCTTTTCGGAAATCTAGCTTAAACAAGTTTCTTGGTAAGTCTGAAAGAAAAGATGAAAATCTTTAAAGTTGTTGTATTTATAAGGAAATTTATTTCAAAATTTAAATGTGGCAATGTTAAGAAGAAGCATTATTTCTATAGTTATTAGCACAAAGGTGAAATGTTGGTTTGAGAAATCTTGACTATCCTCGAAAACTGATTTTCAAACCTCTCTTTCTATATATTCTCCCATCAAAGCACTTCACTGATTATATTCATTTGATAACTAAATTATTAAAATTTAATTTGATTGCCTTTAACAGTGAAAGACTCTGTAAAGCGTATGTTTTCTTTAATTATTCTTTTTTTTTTGGAAATTTTTCTGGTTTTTGGTGCCTATAATAAAACTTCTTTTTGTCACAGGGGCCAAAAAAAAAAATTGGAATAAAAAAAAGTCTGTGGGGAATAGTGTTGCACTTGAGAGGTTGTGGGCGTAGTTGGAAACACTTTTAAAGTATTGCCTCTGTGTGATACAGTGTGGAGCGAATACTGTGTAAAAAAAAAATTGTCAGAGCGTGGGAGGCTAGGTGGAAAATCTTGTGAGGGGGGGACGGTTGTGCTTGTTGTGGGGGTGGTGTTCCTTCATGGAACAGGTGTTTTTCAAACTACACCATGAAACGGACCGTCGGTCAACGTTTCATACAGAACCCTATTTTTCAGGTGGTTAGCGCCTCGGTAGTAGGCAATATAGTGCTCGAATCAGTATGCCAAGTGGGGGGGGGGGGGGGGATATTTAGGTGTCAGTTGATCAAAAGGTCAGTTGGTCGACTTTAGAAAATTTAGATTATACAAGTAAATTTAGAAGATCAAGAAAGCAGACCGGAAGGAAAACGGAAACTAGGAATTGAGGCTTCTGTACCTATAAAGAGCATTGGCTCGATCTTTCCCGTTCAGATCGCCGAACAGAATAGTTCATATTTTGCAAAGTGTTTCGGAGTGAAAATTAAAGTTTTTGAAAAGTATTTTAAAAGTTATGAGTGTAGTGTAGTGTAATGTAAATTAATATGTTGTATATTTCCAGAGTTTATCGTATTTAAAAGCTAATAAAAAAAATCGTGAGTCGTAAATCTCGTGAAAAGTTAAAGAAGTAAGCTACATTTATTGTGACTAAGTAATCGTAAATTTATCAATAGTTTTCAATTTAGGGTATAAAATCGTGAGTCCAGAATAAGCTGATTTAACAGTTTTAGGATACCAAGTTAAAATAAACCTGAGGTAAATTGCTGGGAAAGTATATATTTCGGGTGGGATACTAACTACAAATCATCCACAGTCACCACACGTGAGCACGTGAGCACGTTGGGTTTTCGTTTTTATTTCGACGAGTGCATTTTGAGGAGATTGTGCGGGCAGAAACCGTCATCCTTGCTACGGCTATTGCAGCACCCACAAAATATCTGCGTGCTATCGACGACACTGGGGGCGATCCCTTGGGACTATTCTTCGTCTCGCGGCTGCGTGCCGTGCCGCTAAGAATAGCTTCAGAGTGCGTGGTCATCGGAGAAGGAAGTTCGGCCTCGCGAGCACCACCCGTGTTCACGTGGTTGCCACATGTCGCGAGTGATCTGTCTGGGGAAAGACTGCCACCGCCAGAGCGTATCGCCCAGACTCACGTCCCAGGTAAAAAACAATTGACAACCAGTCCCGATCAGAGCCCAGCAGCACACAGCACATCTCCAGCCTCACCTACGTATGCATGACGTCACCGTACAGAGCGCCGAAATCTCAGCAAGATACCCTTCCGGACGCATGTCTGGATCCTCCCTGCGGCATTCCGCGAAAACTCAGCCATACCCGTGCAAATCAGCTATCCATCTTCGCCGGCCAAAGAAAACCGGGAAACGTCCATCCGCTACCGGGTCAGTGAACCACGTCCATCTGCCGTGCATACCGAAGGATCCGTGCCGTCGTTAGTCTACCGACGAAAGTCCGTGTGCAGCGTTACGGCGCTAACCCACTCCGAAGGCGGGAAGCCAGATGACCATCGACCAGCGACACCTGTAAGTACCTGAACCGGTTTTTTAGTACCCACACGAATACAACGGCCTAACAATTATATTAGTAGGGGAAGAGAAGGGGAGAGGGAACTGGGAGTAGAAGGACTCACGTACAGGGTACACTGAGGGAATGACGTCATAAGATAGGAGAAGGTAGGGAGAGAAGAAGGTTTTCAAAACGAAATGAAAAATTTAACGCAAAACAATAGACGTTGGAAATCAACAGTAAACGGTAAAAAATAAAGTTTAATGGCATGAGAACAAAAAAGAGGTTTTAAATTACTTTTCAATAAATGCTTTGTTTTTCCACTGGTAAATCAACACGAACTGTTAGTAAAGTTAATAAATTTGGGAAACTATAAGGAATAACGAATTTGGAAGGGAGGTTTTGGAAGTGATGGATATCTTTGAAGGTGGTTCCTTGTAGGGTTGGACAAAGAGCTAGCAGGGCAAACCGATCTTGAGTTCTGGCAGACGACTCTGGTCGTCTGGCGCATAAGTCAGAATTTGGAGGCCCTACCAGGACCCTCCTTACAATTCCTCCTCGTTTGCTGCAACTTTGATGTCCTCTGTTTCGGCTGCTTCATCTGCGCCATTCAGATGTTCATCGAGGTGCTGCCTCCATCTTTCGATCACCTCAAACTCATTCGGCTACCATTGCTGTTTGTACGCATCTCAGCACGCAGCCCAAAATATTTATGTGCAGCCTTTATATTTTTACAGAACGTGTTTCTTGTGAGCGCTACAGCATCTCTCTCTGCGTTTCCATGCGGTGCTTCTTTTGTTGTCGAGAATAATTTTAACTGGGCTGTCGTCCGGCATTCAAACGACATGCTCAGCTCCTCGTAGTCAACCAGAGGGGCAATCATTAAGGATTTCGCTGTACCTCACATCGGTTTCAGTTTCAATGTGATGAATATATGGTTAGGATGAATGCATCAACCTGTTCTTTCTAACATTCAACACTTTCATATCCCAAGTAACATTGCCAAAACCATCCAGCTTTATTAAGTTTTATTAAAGTTTTATGAAAACCACTAGAAATCAATTCGGCTTTATTATGGCAGTAAGAGATGCCAATAGGTTTCAAATTTTAGTCAGGTTTATAAGAACCTACACAGCTTCTTTACAACGATCTTAAACCCTTGACTTCTAAAATTCCTTTTACTCCTATCAAAGGTTTTATTTTGATTTTATTAACTCATAAAATGCTGTTTTGAAATGCCGTTTTAGTATTCATTCATATTATCTTATTATGGTCAGTTGAAAAAGCATTTTAAAACCATTTTGCCTCCAGTAAATGCATTAAACGGCTAACTGGCATTGAGGAAAGCTACCAAGCGACCAGATAGTTTTATAGTAGCCATTGCTAAGATAAATTGGCTTTTTGGCAAAACTGTGATTTCTTGCAATCGCCATATTGAAAAATATGAAATAATTGAAATGTGGAAAAATAAATAAACCAAATTTTAAATGTAATACAATTGAACTAGAGATCTGAGACAAACTTCGGTATTCGTTTTGATAACCTTATTGAATTCCATCAATTTTCAGGAGTTTCATGATTAATTTACGGAATATATTTCTTTCAATTTTGTTTTTATTGTTGTAAACTCGCATAATTTCCAAGGCGCATTATTTTTCAGCTCCTATCGTGCCAATATTCACCATAAAATTTAATGCGCATATGATTTGGAGCATGATACGCTATAAAAAAAACTCAATTTCTTTTGTATAATTTCCCGCAACAGTAGAACTTTTTCCTGAGCCATTATTTACTGTTGAATGAATCAGAAGAGCAACAAAGCAAAACAACAAAAATCAACCACGATATCGCCGTGAAGTTTGACAGCTGTGGCCATTCAGCCCTATGCTGGTTTTGATGGCGGCCAATAGGTTTTATGATGGTTCTCAAGTGGTCATAACATCTTTCACTAGAACATTTTCAAAATCGTTATGGTCTTAGAAAGGTTTTATTAATTTGTTTTCACAACCGTCTATAGAGTGGGCCACTTTGTACACATTTCGGCTTTAAAGATGCATAGAGGAGGTGTTGGTGGACAAAACAGTTTTGAATGTAGTGTCATCAACAAAGCCGGGAGGAGTGCTATACGGCTGGAATAGAACTGAAATTGTTACTTGGGATGTGCGCATCGTCACGTCATTAAAGGATACGAAGCAAATGTGAAAGAGATAGTTGATTTGTTCTGTCATGCCTGTCATGCCTTGATTGAATTGATTGATCTATTGTAATGTGCCATATTTCGACAAAGATTTTTCAAAAGGGCCTAACTGACAAACGTAAAAAATGGCTTCATCCGTAAATTTCTCGTAATACAAAATCTTCCAATTTTATCGAATAGAAGGACTCTTGCTCTTAGAAATTGCTCTGGTAGATTAATGAGGCAAGCTTCCAAGGTCGACGAATTCAAAGAAGAAGATATTGTGTACGTCTGTCAGTTAGGCCCAAATGGGAAATCGCTGTCGATTTCAGTTGTCAGATGTCCAAAATTGTCAAAATTATGTAAACTATGGTGCATCTATATGTGGTTGACAGCGACGTTGGCCCCTAGTAGTCAACCGATTTTGGCGGTGTGAACGATGGAAGGTTCTCCCAGCAACGGATGCAGACGTGTTTCATTCTTTTCTTAATCGTTCCGGCTTCCATCTTCACTCCACCGTAGATTGTACGAAACACCTTCCGTTTAACGAACTCCAAACGCGCGTTGGTCCTCCATGAGTATTGTCAATGTTTCAAGGCCATAGAGGATTTACTGTTTTTCACGGTGCATAGTTAATTCGATTCACTTTTCAGTGATGAAAGACTGTTTGTAAAACGAAATCGTAATTCAAAAGCTTAAATTCAAAAAGAATTTTAGAAGAAATGGCACCGAAACAAGGACCACGCCCACTCTTAGTCAGCGCCTACTTTGTTCTAAAGATTGAGAAGTGGATTTTATGTTATGAACAATACCCTATTCCATAATCTTTAACATTAAACAACCAGATCAGGGCTCCCAGCCACCAACACTTACCATGATTGTTCAATCAAAAAATGACATGCATTTTTCAGTCCATTAAAAACCTCAACCCCCCCGCAAGATTCATACAAGCAAATAAAGGAATCCAAAAGGGGGAAAAGTCGTTTAGCCATCAATCGAATTTCAACCTCCAAGGACAAATCTCGTTCGGCTTTGACGGTGAATTACATTCCGGAAAATGGGAAAACTTTTGTTTCTGTTGCAAATTGCGATCACAAGTTGGGTGATTGTTTTCCATTTCAATTTTTCAAAATCACTTTTCCACACCGACCTGTAAAGAAAACCGCATAAACGAAAACAAAAGACGAAGTCAATATGGGGTGCGAGCAGATTAGAAGAAAACGGAGTAGGAAAACTTTTTCCCGGTGCCAAAGAAAAACACATGCATCCGATTCGAAAGCACCCAAGTTATTCATGGAAACAAAGTCATACATGTGCTTTTACCATTTATTTACTCTTCTTCTCGATCAAGAAAGTGGTTTTTCGGTTCAATCGCAATGATACAAGCATTTTCGCTGGGAGCTGAGAGGATGAAACGGGCAATAGCTTCTGTGCTCAGCAGTTAAAGATCTTCAATGGCACTCGTCTGCAAACAACAACCTACCCATCTCCAGTTCTAGGGACGAGTCGTATGACACAGAGCCAAAACGAAGAGGGTAACGAATTAGCATTTTGATAACATATTGTGTTTTGAAATCTCTTCCCGTAAAAGCGAACGTCAAAGTGTACAAGCTTCTCGTCATGACGGTGACGATGATGCCGTACTGCGGATTTCCCGGTCCAACTTTCAAGTCACTGGGGATGATGTTGGAGTTCAAGACAGCGAGAGGGGGAAAATACGCTGGTAATGCTGTATGTATGCCATTACGAAGTGAAATTCGTCGAATAGGAGAAAAATGGAACGAAAGGAGCAGATTTCAGCTCGAATTATATAGGTTTCTTGTGGAAAGTGTGTGTGTGTATGATTTATGTACAGGTACACCTACGTCGGTAGTGCATGAATTGGTTACGTGGAATGCTTTTCTGGGCTATGTTCATATTCAAAGTTACCGAAAGAACGGATCCTTGAACCTTGAGTGAATAGAGAGGATGCAGTGGTATAAAATGCTGAAAATGGTACTACCGGAGCGTATAAAAATGTGGATTTCCAGAGCCGGACGTTGAATAATAAAAAAAAAACCGACTGCGAACGAGCCGGTTAAGGGGATAGCTCGAATTGATGCTTCCTTCCTGAGCAACGGCACATTCTGGAGTGCACATTCAAAACGGTGTTCCGGTGGATATTGATGGTTGACTTACTCGCAAGTTGATTTATATAATTGAAGGGATAAGAGGATTAGATTGAGTATTCAAGCACTTACAGAAGATTTTCTTCCACTTGCGGTTATAAAGGTCCGTTTTATTCTTCTGTTGCTAAATGTAGAAATAAAAAAGAGTCTGGTAAGGGTTGTCCTTTGCGGGATTACTTGATGCAAGGTGTATTGGAAAATATGATCAGTGAATCGACTGTTCAGCACTTGGTCATTTTCAACAGATATATGAACAGTTTTTTGTGCAGTTCTGCGACAGCTTATGAAAATTTTCATTTTTATTTCTATTAGATTATGATTAGGTTATGACACAGTACTTACTAACCTGCTTTGTGCCATCGAATGAAAATGTGCTGGGTCAGAGATGCGTGTTATACCTGCGAAAGACATAAAAATGTACCGTGATACCACCGTGATAAAGGGTGTCCCACATCAAATTGCAAAAACGCTGAAGATAATAACCAAGTAGACTGATGCTTTTCAAACCGAATACAATAATGGGTGTACAGCTTCCGGGTCCGTGACATTCTCACCGTATTATGCCGTTCGTCACGATTTTGAGCCTTATGCACTTTGTACGTCTGCAGTCCCTCCCGGTCATTGGCTCTCTAAACGAAAAACTTGGACACATTCAACTTTTTAGCCACATCCCTGAACAAAGCATTAGGATTCTGCTTGAACGCTTTCGCGACACGCTTGTGATCCTGATCATTAATAGAACATCCATTTTGACCGCATTTCTCCTTCCGTTCGATGCTCAGAGTTTCGTAGTAACGTTTAATCACACGACTCACCGTTGACTGCACGATTCCGAGTTGTTTTCCGATTTCCTGATGAGAGTGTTGAGGATTTTCCAGGTTCTTGCGCAAAATCAATTCGCGACGTTGCATCTCGGGTGACGCCATTTTTTGCAATTTTCGAAAAACGGACAGCGATAAAAATACAACAAAAAAAGCACTCTAAAATTCATCTACCCAAATTTTTAAGAGATAAATAAATGGGTAATTTTCTACAGCGTATTTTCACGGATGCAATTTGATGTGGGACACCGGTTACTTCTTTAATCCAGTGCAACAAAACGTAGGATTTGAGGTACAAGATAAAATACGTACAACGGTACTGTATTACATGTGTGTCATAAGCATTAGCTAGAAACAAACCCTTCAATGTGTAGAAGATTACCAATGATCTGACAACACCATTCTCAGCATATTATTAATGTTAGATCAATAAACTTCGGGTTGTTGTATCCTACTAAAAGAAGCCTAATGATATTGCTGTTTCTCAGTTCATTACACTTGAGTATAAAGTATATATTCCAGCTCGAGGTATTGAAATTGAAGGTACGGTCATTCAAGCGAGTTTGTCCCGATATTCTGAAGAAGCAGGCGCTTTGTCGTTTCAAGCACCCTCTGTGTTCTCCTGTTAAGATACCGAAAATGCTTAGACTAGGTACATTTGTTCAATTTATCCCTCTAGACTCGTTCCGTGTGACGTTCTCTGGTTCAGCCCTCTCAAACGTTGACTTGGGAAAACTTCGATTACCAGTGCGGTCGTTTGTACCTCAGGTCATGATCTGCCAAAAATGCTAGCAGATGATACATACGACCTCCATTGTGGCAATAGCGCGTATTATTCGTTGCAATTCCTTTTTAATGGTGTCGGCTCGCAAGACCCACAACCAATCCCACTATCTCGCAGGAGGACCATCGTGAGGCTGCTGTTTAACAGTCCCAAGCACCACCAGGACTTTCGGCTTTTGTATTTAGAGTCCTGGGTGCACTAACAAGACGGAGACTCAGCCGCTTCTAACATGGAGAACAGACGCTCAAATGGGTGAAGGCTTGGACTTTTATCCTTATTTTTACAAAGCGGGGTGGCTCGCTTTTGCCAGGGCTGCTTTCGGATATTTGTGGGTTTTTGGAAGAAACTCAACCGAGTCCAACAACTGCTCAGTCCCCCCACATCCTAAACAGTCCCCGCCGCTCGTCCGGGGCTACTTATTAGTGTATTCAGTAGCTGTCCATCATATCTGATGGAACCTCACCATCCCCGACCCGTGGACCCGCTGGGTTGCTTGCAGCTCAGCCCCGTAGAGTCTTCACCAACTCTACGGTCTTCCCGTGGCAATAGCGCACGTTGCTGAAACAGCGGGCAGAAGCATTAGGATGGCGTTTGGGCAAAAGACATGCCAGCATGCGTTTTCTTCAAGGGAGCTTTTAGTCATGCTCTCTCATCGTGCCCAGCGCACAAACAACGAGGGGAAAAGATGTAGAACTAACATAAAAAACTGAACAGGATCAACATTTTCGGGGACACATACTAAATCTTCTGTTCTAGGAACAGAAGCACCCTCTTCGTCTGAGCTGGTCCCTGTTCTCTGTTCAGGTATCTTAAAGTGTATTAAAGTTTCGGACACTCTTGACCGATTCAATACGGATTGTTTCCATCCATGTATTTCAACATGATTTATGATCTTCATGCTTGAACAAGTGATAAAAAATATTAAAGGATAACATTTGCGAACAAATGCTTTTTCTACGTTGCTCTCGACCTTCCAAACCATCCTTGAATTCAGATCTTGATGTTCTACACGATCATCAAGGCTGTTTACGATGTCTCAACCGTACCTATGCGTTGAAATAGTCCCGTAGGACATCATAACACTGTCATAGACATGTTTTAGTATTTCTAGAATACCTAAGGTACTGCAAACTATTCTTGAGTTCAGATCTTAATGTTCTACATAATCAACAAGGCTTTTTACGAAATCCACGGGACATCATGACACTGTAATAAACACGTAACAGTATTTCTAGTATACTTACGGTACTCCATATTATTCTTGAATACACATGTTGATGTTCTACATGATCATGGAAGCTATGAACGATGTCTCCACTATACTTATTAATTCTAAAAGCTTAACAGAACATCAGAATACTATAATAGGCATATTACAGTATTTTAAGAATACCTAAGGTACTCGAAACTATTCTTGAATTCAGATCTTGATGTTCTACATGATTAAAAAGGCTATATGCGATGTCTCCACCGTACTTATATTTAATTTTTAATAGTTGAAATAATTCCATGACACAGTATAATTCTGTAAAATTAAGTTTTAGTATTTATAGAATACCTCTTCGTCTTCATTAGCTTTTCAAGCTTATTTCTTTCACAATTAGCTTATTGCTTGCTTTCAACTTAGTGTTCTAAATGCACAGGGAGTCGAGAAATTTTCCTTAGCGAAAAATTCCTAGACCAGACCGGGAATCGAACCCAGCCACCTCCAGCATGGTGTTGCTTTGTAGCTGCGCCTTTACCGACTGGGCTAAGGGAGGACCCTTATAGAATACCTAAGGTACTCCAAACTACCCTTGAGTCTATCAACAAGGCTATTGACGATGTCTTCACCGTACTTATGAGTTAAAATAAGACTTAATAATTCCTCAAGGCAGTCATTTGGGCCCACTTCTATTTGTGCTGTTTGTAAACGATCTTTGTGGATCGATTAAATCCCCGAAGGTTATGTTCGCTGACGACCTGAAGTTCTACCGTGTTATTTCCTCGCCAGTTGATTGTTGTGCCGTCCAAGCTGACATCGATACGTTGATGAACTGGTGCGTGCTAAACGGAATGGAAGTTAACGTTCGAAAGTGTAATGTCATCACTTTTCATCGGACAAGGAATGCTACTATTTTCAACTATACAATGGCATCGACCAGCATTTCCAGAGTCAACACCGTCAAAGACCTTGGCGTGCTACTGGACAGTAAGCTAAATTTTTCTCAACACATCGCAGCAACGACGGCCAAGGCTTTCGCCATGCTTGGTTTCATCAAACGTAACACACAGCAGTTCGAAGATGTATACTGTTGAAGAAACTCTATTGTGCGCTAGTACGCAGCGCTCTGGAATATGGTGTGCTTATATGGGCACCATTCCATGCCACTCAAATAAATATAATTGAGCGAATTCAACGCAACTTCCTTCGATTCGTGCTTCGTTGGCTGCCGTGGAATGACCATATTCGGCTGCCACCCTACGAACATCGCTGTGCTTTGATAGACCTGCCGACTCTGTCTAGCAGGAGAATACTTTTGCAACGCCTGTTTATTTTTGACATCATTAACAACAACGTAGACTGCTCGATACTGTTGGGCAACATTAATATCAACGTCCCAGCCAGAAGAACCCGACGGGATGATTTTATCCGTATTCCTGTTCACCGTACTCACTTTGGACAGAACAATCCGTTTGCTGTCTGTTGCCGTCTTTTTAACGAAGTATATTACCAATTTAATTTTAGTATGTCTAAGTCATCATATAGGAGTAGAATTAGTTTATAGCATCTGTCTGTACGATATTGTCGAAGACTAGTAAATAAATAAATAAATTAATTAATTAATAACACTGTAATAGACATGTCACAGTATTTCTAGAATATTTACGGTACTCCAAACTATCCTTGAGTTCAAATCTGTATGTTTGACATGATCAACAAGGCGGTTTACGATGTCTTCGCTGTACGTTTAGGTGAGAAAAACTTCATGAGATATCATTACACCTTTTTAGATACATGAAAGTTTTCTCAGAATATCTGCGTTATTCCATACTATCCTTGAGCTCAGATCTCGATGTTGTACATTATCAAAAAAGAGAACAAGGGGGTTGAACTGCAGATGTTTTAGATAATATTTTATCATTTTGATTTGAAGATGATTAGTCAGATGGAGGACATTTGCCTTATTTATAATTGCACATGTTTAAAATGTTAAAAATGCTTTATTTTAAAAAGATCGAAAGATATGAATGTTCGATAATATACATAGAGTCTCTCATGTTGATGGATATTATCTGCTTCTGACAAATTTTATCATTAGATATCGTTACTCCGCGCATATGGAGAATACAACAATAACAACAATCAAAGTCTAGAAACCTCACAATGGGGGAATCCATTTATTCATACTGTTGGGGACCAGTATTTGCACCACTCACCGTCGTTCCCCTCCGAGGTCTACAAGTAGTGGTATCGTGCATGCCAAAAATAAACCCAACAGCAAGAGATAATTTCTCACCCATGTTAGCCATTGGGAGAGGGAAATAAACAGATCGCTAGAACCAGATCAAAGCAATAGGAGGTATCCTCTCTCTTGCCTACCCCGCATCAGGGGTAGTATGGTAAAAGATTGTATATTTACTACCTTCATATGCCCTCCGCTCGTTTTCAACTTGTATCTTTCAATGTTCATAACCTGCCGTTCCTCTGTACGGAACTATCAATGCTTTCTCTTCAATTATCTTAGTTCTAGCAATTAATTACTGTCTCCACTTCTAGAGCCTCTCATGTTGATGGAAATTATCTGCTTCTGACAAATTTCATCATTAGCTATCGTTACTCCGCGCATATGGAGAATACAACAATAACAACAATCAAAGTGTGGAATATTATTATACACTGCATGAATTTCGAAAGTTATACCTTGTGATCAAAAAGTTCCGGTAATTTTCAATTTAAAAAGGCCGCCTTTATTTTTTCGGTAAAATCTTTTTAGTGTAAGATGGCAACACTAGTTCTGATATTCTGTCAAAGTGTGAGAGCAAATTATCCATTAGTTTTGTTTTGACAACTGCTTTTGTTAGTCGAAAAATAGACGCTCGGCGATTTTTACCATGGATAAAAAATTGGAACAACGCGTTTGTGTGAAATTTTGTGTTGCAAACGGATTTTCTGCAGCGGAAACGCTCAGAATGTTGCAAAAAGCCTTTGGTGAGGACTCTATGTCACAAAATCGTACATTTGTTTGGCACAAAGACTTTAAAGAAGGCCGTGAAAGCGTGAGTGACATGCCGCGTTCTGGACGACCATCGACCTCAACTACCGATGAAAACATCGCTTCCGTGAAGAATTTAGTTATGGAAAACCGCTCAATTAGCATTCGGGAGATAGCTGCACTCCTTGATATCTCATTTGGATCGACCGAACACATTTTGACGGAAATTCTGGGCATGAAACGCATTGAAGCACGACTTGTTCCAAAAGAGCTGAATTTTTTGCAAAAACAGCATCGAGTTGAGGTCGCTAAACAGATGATTGCGAACGCAGATAGCGATCCCACATTCATGGAACGCATCATAACTGGTGATGAAACGTGGGTATATGAATTTGATATGCTCACAAGTCAACAATCGTCCGAATGGCGCGCCGAAGATGAGCCGAAACCAAAAAAATCACGACAAAGTCGCTCCAAAATTAAAGTTTTACTGACCGTTTTCTTTGATTTTCGCGGTGTCGTCCATTCTGAATTCCTTCCAGAAGGTCGAACGGTTAACAAAGAGTATTATTTACAAGTTATGAGACGTTTGCGTGAGGCAATTCGAAAGAAGAGGCCAGAATTGTGGCGCAATAATTCGTGGATTTTACACCACGATAACGCTCCATCACACACCGCGCTCACTATTTGTGAATTTTTGGCCAAGAACTCCACCAATACCATCAAACAAGCACCATATTCACCAGACCTTGCCCCGTGCGACTTCTTTCTCTTCCCAAAACTGAAAATTCCGCTCAGAGGTAGGCGTTTTGAATCGATTGATGCGATAAAAAAGAATTCGCTGGAAGAACTGAAAGCCATACATTCATCGGCCTATAAAAAATGTATGGATGATTGGATAAAGCGCTGGCATATGTGTGTTGCCTCTAATGGCGAGTACTTTGAAGGCGATAATAAAGATATCAATTAAAAATTGAAATAAATGCGTTTTTTTTTCAAATTACCGGAACTTTTTGATCACAAGGTATTTAGAAAACACCGGGTATGGCCAAAAACCACCTAAAAAACATGTCAGCGCAAAAAAAATATTTAATTGTTAAGAAAAATGTTTGCAGTTAAACGAACTGTTGTCGGCTCGACAAACATGTTTAGCCCGGGAGTTGGAAAGTGATAGCTCTGTTGGGTTTCAGTGACCCATTTCAGAATGCCTGGTTACTCACGTCCATTCCGAGGTCACTTTCACTTGCAACAAGCCCCGCATAGACACAGTACAAACATCAAATGGATATAGGTACTGTGCATACACTTCCAGCATCAAATCTTATTGTTTTGAGGATGGCACGTATTTAGCAGAATCGTTCAAATTTAGTTATAATCAGATAGATCTCACCGGAAATTGTTCTTGATGTACAGTCTTCATTTGGACGCCTTCCCTATGCTGCTAAAGGAGGCTTTTATGTCTCTACACTCCGTTATTCGGCAAATATTTTCACATCATCCTTTTCGAATGGAACAGCCCGAAGTCAATTAGTACTTCGCGCACAAATGCAATTCAATGAAAATCACAGGTAAAAAATGCACTTCTGAGAAACTTGAAAATCACAATCATTGTGAAAATCACAATCTGAAATTATATGCCAGTCACTCACGCACGCATGCGCGTTAGCTTCGTTCTTTGCTTGTGACCAGCAAATGGCCGTTTGCTACTTTGCACTGGCTTTTTTTCTTCTCTCTCCACGCTCTGTCAATAATCAAAATCCCCCGCTATTAGGCGACTCTATATCGACTTCTAAACTGCTTATAATCATCAATTCACTCGCGACAAAGCGGAAAAATACTTTAATTTAATCATTTCTCTCCGCGAGGCACAATATTAACCGCACTAACAAACACAATTAAGCTGATATTAACTCTTCCTCCGGGAGCGGGGGCAAAGCACGAAAAACAAATAAACGCGGAAAAACTACCGACCATCACAAATTTCGGTAGGGAATTTATTATATTCATTACATCTTACACAAAACACGTGGAGATCTTATGATTTCACTGTTCGATTGGGTTGAATTACGAATATATTTTTGATTTTATTTTTCGCGAAAAGGATGCAGCAAAAACAAAACACGTCAGTTTCCAAGCACGGCTTGCTGCGATTTTCAGCTTGGGCAATTTGGAGAACCCATGATATTGTAGTAAAATCTCCTTGTTGATCAAGCAAAACACCATGGGACGTGGAGCTAAAGTACGATAAAGACCTCGTAAATCGCCTTGTTGTTCATGCAAAACATCAAGATCAAAATTCATGAATAGTTTGGAGTAACGTAGATATTTTGAGAATACTGTAATATATCTGCAACGGTGTTAAGATCATTGTGTCCGTAACCATTCCTGTTCAATAGTTTTCCTTGTTTAAAGAGTTGTTTTTGAACAAGTTTGCAGAACAAAGTTCCTCTGTTACTCTAAAAGCCGAATTTGGCCAGCTAATTTTAATGATGGGTCATATATGATCCAGTCATATTGAAAGCATTTTCTGGCAATGTTTCCCACTGTGAAGTAATTTTTGAAGCAATTGACATTAAAGCGGCCCCTCTTTGCAACAATCATTTCCGCCAATGGATAATTTTTCAAACGAGGTGGGTGATTTGCTCACTGTTTTGCAGTGGAATTGTCCTATATAATAGTTCCTATATAACGATCTACAAAATTTTTGGCTTACAATACCGGTTGTGATGCATTTGCTCTTTGTGAAACATGGGTCCCTTTTGAAATCAACCTTCCGCTTCATGATTTCAACTTTATTCGTCTTGATCATTTCACGTGGAGGAGGAGTACTTTTGAGGATCGATACGTGCATTTTTTTCAACATGGTGTTCAATAAATGTGGATACACTTTGAAAATATGTTAAAAAACGTGAATATTTTTTTTGCTGGGATCATTTTATTGGAAGCAATTTTCATACGGAACGCTTGCAGCATTTCTCATGGAATGACGCCCTTGAAGAATACATCAGATCTGGTTGATATAATAAGATAAAGAATAAATATACATATATTCTGAAATACTTGTAGTAATTAAAAGTGGCTTATTGATTCGTCCGTGCCTTGATCTACCCCGCAGTGGGATGTTTGGCAATGGTAACGTCCTTGGTTCGAGTACTACTTTACCCATGCCCTTTCGCTCAATTTTCAATACTTCTATTCAATTTTCAACCTACGGTATACTGACGGAACTTTCAACACTTACTCTTCATATCTTTCATTGTAGCAAAACATTACTGTCCACCCTTGGTGCGTTATGGTGATGAGCAAACTCTCCTTCTACATCAATTTAAAGTTGTTAAAAAATAATAATAATAATAGGCACTCTGTAGAAACGCATGATTCCTATTGACGTGGGAGAGAAAATTCAAAGCACGTGAGTGGTGGTAATTGGTAGTTGCTAAAAAGAGAGAATTCTTTAGCTGTAAATATGAGCAATTTACACTCGCCCGATTCATTCTAGTGACAAAGATCGACGAGTAAGCGTCAACAGAAAATGGAGCAGCCGAACAGACAGGAGACAGACGCCGAGCAGCAGTAGAGGGCCGAGCTGGCCATTGCAATCGATCGCTTAAAGCGGCGGGCGCCGAAGAGGATTTTTGTTGAGGACGCACGGACTGCATGGGCATTTCGTCCCAGATTTTGAGAATTATCGTCTTGAACTGGTTCATGGTGTTGACATCATATAAGACCAAACAAAAAAGTCGAGAGGATTCAAATCCAAGGAAGCCACAAAGTTTTGTCCATAAATTGTCCCGGCACCAGGCTTGAACCACATTTGCCGTGTGGGCTGGTGCACTGTCCTGCTGGAGCACGTAGTTCTCATTTCCCTAGAGGTTTCGAAGACTGGAAGCAACATCCTTCTGCAAAACCTCAGTTTTGTAGTGCGTCGACGTTTTTTCAATAAACACCAAGGGGAGCTTACCGTGTTACTGCCCCAAACCATCATGCTTCCTCAGAATATCAGATATTCTGCCCCAAACCATAACCGACGCTGCATGTTGGAACCGAGTGATGTTTATATTGGATTCAGGAATGCTGTTCCTCGTTGGTGCCCCGGCACTTTGCACATTGTGTAGCTGCTGCAAAGAAAAAAATCTTTCAGATAAACTACACGCTTGTGGTTTGGCTGTCAGAGAAACATATGAGCTTTTCTCATGGAAACTCAACAGCTTCCCGATTTAGCTACAGGGTGCGGCAGAAAATAATGCAAAAATTTGTAATATTTCTTTCAAATCCCATTTTCAACTAATTCAAGCAATAATATCAACATTTTCAAGTGCAGTTATCTTTATAAACTCCTTTTAAACAAATTTATTCTATGTGTCCTCCATTTTTATTAACAACATCCTCGAGCCGACGCCAGAAGCCAGAGCATGCCTTTCGGACGTAGTCCTCCAACATTGACTGCCATGTGCGTGTTATGGTTGACTTCAGGGTTTTCACACTAGGGTGTGATGTTTTGCAGGCTCGTGCTTCAACATATGCCCAAATCGAATAATCCAACGGATTAAGATTTGGACTGCTAGGGGGCCACAAATCCTTCGGCCAAAACTTCATGTTATCGTTCACCATTGTTGGGTTCGATTGGACGTGTGACACGGCGCTCCATCCTGCTGTAGGATAACGTTTTGGTCCTCGGAGAAGTTGGCCTTCACCCAGGGAAGCACTTGGTCCTTTAAAATACCGATATACACTTCGGTATTGATTTTAACTCCAGCATCAATGAAAACAGGCGGCATTTTCAAAACGTTGGACACCACCAAGCCAAACATCATGACACCAGCCGGATGTTTGGTTTGAAATTTGAATTTCACTTTTTCCGGAAAGTTCTCCATTTTCTGCGGTGAAATGAACCGGTCCGGAAAGCAATCTCTTGGAACGAGTCACTCGTAGTTCCTTGACCCGATCCGTAATCAAGTGGCGTTTCACTCTGGCTCTGGAAGATGCATGCAGGTCTTCTTTGATGATTCTCCGCATGGATTTCTCCGAAATATTGGCTGCTTTTGCAAGTTTTCTTATGGAACGCACCGGGTTGCGAGCAATTTTTGCACGGACCAATTTGATCACGTTCGGCGTGCGTGCAAAGTGCGGACGTCCGCTTCCCAGCTTCCACTGCTTAGGACCATCCCGCAAGGACTTTTTTATGCGGTAATCTGTTGCCAAATGGCACCCTACCACCTTGGCAATCTCTTTCGGCTTTTTCTGGGCCAGCAACCTACTGGTGATCACTTCTTTCGCGAACATGTTGACGAATTTGCAATAAAACAAATAGAATGATTTGATGCAGCACTTGACAGTTAACATAAACAAATACACTTTCGACAAAAATTAGTCACTAGCTACACGAATTAACCCAATACTCAAGTTTGAACATTTTCGCATTATTTTCTGCCGCACCCTGTACATGCGACTCCCACACATGGGCTGTCAGTAATCGTAGGCCACTTAACCGGATCTTCATACGTTAACATTACATATGTACCTTCATCATTCTGATCCATCGTATTTTCTGATGCTAAATCGAAATGATCGGCTCTGTCTGTTTAGAAACGAGATGATCTAGTTTGAATTAAAATTTGATTGAAAAATAAAGAGCATTACTGATTCACTAACGTTTTTCAGGCGCTTCATCATCAAGTTTACTCGACGATGGACCAGGCGTGGGCACGCACAATACATCTTTTTCAATTGCGTTTTCTGGAACTAATTTTTTGTTTAATTAAATAATATTTAAGAGTAACTATTTCTAACTTACCTGTATCCACAACATCAGTTTAAGCATTTGCTGCCGTGTGTTCAGTAGAATTTCTAGCTGAATTCAAGGCGGAAGCTGAGTCTAAGGGAAAAAATCAAAGCTCAGTTCAACAGCACACAATGCATTGTAAATCGATTTGAAATTATTACCTGTTTCATTATTTCATTCAGGTTCCACTTCATTCTTGGTCAACCATCCTCCCAGTTTACCAGATCGTGATGTTGTAGCTTTTTAACGCCCCAATTTTTATTTTCTATAAGCCCTTCCTGGCAGCTGTTTTAAAGCCATTTTCACGGATCTGATCGAAAATATCTTTTGAACCTGAGACTTCTGAACGAAGCCAATCTGACAAATAAGACGCGTTTGACATTTCCATTCGGAGGTGCACTCTAGATATTCAAACTATTTTACCGATTTCCATACCCTACCGAGGGAAAATAACAAGCTGGTTCATATAAGTAACAAGTTCTGCTATCCCAGATATCGCTTTGATTTCCGCTGTTATCGCATAACAAATTAAGTTATCACCATTGGAAAATTTTGTTATCATAGGTTATCATTTTCAACAAACATTTATCTATGAACGTTATTAGTTAAATGCAAAGCTGTGAATATTACCAGCATATTTGAACCAGAAATTATGCTTTTTATCCATTAAATTTTTTGCATATATTAGCATGTGAATTTTATTTCAAATTGATTACATAATTTGAAACTATTTCAATAAATTTGCTTACAATACAGGATTTGTTTTCGAGATGTTCGCAGTGATAACAAATTAACATATTATTATGATATTCAACAAGTATTTTTTTTTGTTTTTCATTCTATTATTTTGGCAGCACATAACATATTCAATGATCAAAAAACAATAACCTGGTATTAGAACTTGTTATAAATTTGGTATAATCCTTTGCTCGGGTAGCCATGCACGATTAGTTACGTTTAATTATTAGGTACTTGTGCTCTCGACATTTGTTTTGGACTTCATTGGTCCATGTAAAGCGCATAGCAACTTTTGCCTTGTGACCAAGCTCGCTCAACATGGCCTCTTTTTTTGGTTTTTGGGCAGTGGGGTGTCGAGGCACTCCAGGCTAGGAAGCGCGGAATAAATGATCTGACAAAATTTGTATGACTCTTCTTCTAACTTCTTATGACTTTCTTTTTACCTAAGGAAGGCGCTGTTTATAGCATTTCTTGTCTCTTATTTCAGGTAGGAAAATAAGCTTTTCTTGTTATATATCATGAATTACTCGTATTTCAGCTTCTTTCTTCTTTTCAATTCTGTTCATTCTAGCAATAAATTACTGTCCACTCATAGAGCCTCTCATGTTGATGAGAAAATATTTGCTTCGGACAAACGTCATCAGTTAGAAGTAGACAATTTGTTATTAAAATACATGTGATTTGTAGATCATACTGTAACTTTCCACTCTATCTTCCCATCCGTAAAATTGTGATATCACTTTACCTCAAGAAGACTGCGAGTAATCGTTTCCCCTTACTCCTATAACTTTAATTTTAAGAAAACTGATGTAGTTTGTATAGTTGCTTCGACTGAGCCTGTACAAATAAATGAACATTTTCAAAAAAAAAAAAACACAAGCAACTCATGAAAGCATCACCGTCACCATCATCATCATCATCATCACCACAACCATCAACGACGAAAGAAAGAAGAGTTCTTGTGCTATCGCTGATAGAGCGGCCTGTTCCGTCTGACTAGTGGATTAATGATTGGAGAACCTTTTCCGGAAGGGCAGCACAGCTTGGGACTGGTAATTGCATAATGAAAGATTTCTCCCTGCGCGATTGGATGCTTTTGTGTTTCACTGGAATCGATAGGATACATATGCATAGAGGTTTTGGTACTTTTTAAAAGTACTCGTACCAACTATGGCCCCAGCCATTCAGAGTAGTTTCATCAAATGTATCAGTGCATATGATGGAATGATGTCCCATCGGATGCTCTTACTACAATTGGTACACCTACCCTAAATCAGTCGAGAAGCCATCGAAGAAGAAATCGAAGAAATACATACACCCGTGCTTTTATTTTGCGCTTAGTGGAAGGTGTCGGCAGTCGGACTTGGAACTGAACAGAACGAGAAGCCAAAAGGCTAGAATGAAATACGAAATTGGGAACACAATCAAGCTCGATTGGGAAATAATCTCGCATGGAATTAGAAAACAATTTGATAAACGTGGAAAGACCTTTCGTTTGAGAAGTGGGATGGTCGGCTGTAACTGATAGAATTAAAATTAAATAGGGTATCTATTTATACAGCATCGTACGAGGTCAGCTTTGAGGGGGAAATCTTAAATAAGCCTTAAGGTGAAATAGTGCTTTTGGGGGATTTCTATCCATTTTCACACTTGCAACTCGTAGCTTGCCCATGTTATGTGGATGGTGGATGTGGGATGTAAAAGGTAGCATTATCGACTGAGAAATCAATTTTTCAGAAAGGTGTAGATTGGGCTATTCATGTGAATTCGCCCGCATTCATAGCAAACTGGAGTTGGGGAAGGAAGACTTTCACCCCAAGTGCCAAAAGCCGGTTAATCGAACGGACGTATCTCGGCTTCGATTGCAATGAATCGTGACAGAAATACGGGTGATTCGATTGAGTGACACTAATGAAAGTAGGGTCCCATGAAATAGTGAATTTTGCTCGGAACCTTCCCGGAAACTAATTCCACGGGTGTAGAAAATGACTTGATTTTCCAAAGCCCTTGCCAAGTTGATCAAAATCAGTGGAAAGAGTAGCGAAAACTTTCTTCTTGTTTATTACAATCACAATTCGGGAATATTAGAAAAAGTTTACTTACAATGTGACGGATTGATTTCAGCTGGGAATCGAAGCCATCAGGAAGAAAAGCTTCATCAATTCTTTGAGTCACACTCCTTCAAACAATGATCGTATGAAAAGTATGTTGAATAGAAATTTGATTGAAAATAGAAAAAAAAACAGATCATTGTTAAATTGCTCTACTTGAAATTGAAAGTTGTGTTTTGCCAGTTGTCCAAATGTAACTTCTCAGTATGTACCACAAAAAATGCAATTTCTAATTGAAGACGATGACAATGTTTTTTTTTTCAAAACACCTTCTTGAATAAAGACTGCCCAAGAAAGTATGGACGCATCCAGTTTTCAGTAAAAATACTACACAAGTGTTGAAAATTCAATTTTTATTGGATATACTGTTAACATAAGAGTAGCAAATCAGGTTAGTGTTCTCAATATTTGCAATCTTGCGAACGTTCTTCATAAGATTCAGCACAGACTACTCAGCGACAAGTTTTGACACTTTCTTCCAGTCTTTTTCAAACTGTTGAATGGTATCTGCTGTCGAGGCATGTTTCCTAAGATGTGCTTTCGTCAGTGCCCAGAATTCTTGAATTGGTCGAGTTTGCGGGCAATTACGAGTGAAATATTTTGTTGGCAAAAAATCATCAAAATTGCCACATCCACTGATGTGTTCATACAAAAAAAGAATCCTCAAAAATCACAAATGTAGTTAATGTGGCAACACACAGTGGTTATGTGTATACATAGAAAGTATGTGCGATTACAAATAGCTATTATTTGTTGATCGAATTGCAAAAAATCATGTGTCTGATACATAGATATAATTACTGCTTTTTAATCAGTGTAGGAGGGTTCATGTCCTTAGAAACAAATGAAACATTCTTGGTGCTACACCATTCTACCGTTGATCTCACGTAATGGCACGATGAAAGATCTGGTCAGAAGACAGCAGGATCCTTGTGACTTCAAATCATGGGTAGAAGTCGTTTTTGTAAGAACTCTTGAATGTTTATTTCACCGTTCATCGAAGCAGTTGTGATGAAGTTTCGATGAAGTCCAATATCTTAGCCTACACTGGCCTTTTCGCCTTTTTTTCCTTTTTGACGTTCAATGTATACCTTATTTTATGGTGAACACCAACTTGCTTGGATTTTTTTCTTCTGATTTTCAATTGTTTTACAAGCTTTCATTTTAATATTTTTCAATTGCGTGAAGCTCCGACAACGGATGGAACCACGCTTCACCCCGATATTTTGAGTTAGAAACATTGAATGTTTGGTTCATTCATTAGTGATTGACAAATCAAATTTCATTGAAAACTGCTGTTCATTTCGCTCCTTCTCTCGCGTTTTTAGATAACTTTTCCACACACATGTTTCCTACAAGATTTTTTTTTACTAAAATAAACTCTTTTGTCACATATGGCAAATTTTTTAACACAGCATCCATAACTCAAACACTTTCCATTATAACATGCAGTCCGTGTTTCTCATCCTAGATTTGTCGTCAAGTGTTGAAGCGAGAAATTAATGCAGTACTTGAGAGGGTTACAACATATTAGTCTTACCTTCGAACTATTCCCATGCCCATCATTGAAAGCAATAAACTCTTAGTGGTTCAACAACAACCGATTTCAGAACCGAGGCATTTGCAAACACATAGACTGAGTAACTATAGAGACTTTTTTCAGTAGGGCGAATCTAACATTGAGAGACTCTCTTTGATTACTTTCTCTTTCATTCATATTCCCATCACCTTTACGTTTTTCATTCTATTATTTGTAGAGTATGCTGACCAGCACTGTTGTGTTTTGATCTGTACTAAAGAATCCCTCGAAAATTTTATAATGACGCTTTAATAAATTAAAGAGAGCACACACAGGGCCGGTTCATAAACCACGTAGACTCATTTTTGATAATCTCAGACCCCCCCCCCCCCCTCACCCCTTGTAGACTTTTCTCCATACAATTATTTAAAATTTTGTATGGAGCGTAGACTTTGGTCAAAGCCCCCCCCCCCTCCCCCTAGAAAAGTCTACGTGGTTTATGAATAGCCCCACACAGGAAACAGGAGAGAATCTCTCATTGTTAGATTCGCCCTATTGAAAAAAAGTTCCTAGCATTCAACTTTTTACGAAACTGAGTCGTAGTTCCCATGCGACTAAGTATAGTGGATTTTCACTGTTACAGACGGATACCATGCCTTGCTACGCCTATGAGATCCCATCTGCTACCTGCTTCCGAGTAAGACAGACGGGGAGATGCTGAGAGTGACGAGAGTTCATGGAAAAGATTCGGAACGATGACGTCAGAATTCATAGTTTGGCTGTCGGAGTTGAGATCTGGGTCGTGTAGATAGGAGATATAGATTTATGTCAGTTGCCTTTTACACCTCGGTCGATCGGTTGCTCAAATTTGGTTCAATGTTAGTATTGAAGATTTCATGTTACAGTGTAAGTTTTAGATTGTAGCCTTCGCTACATGTGGCGTTATAGTTTAAGTAAACTTATCGAATAAGACCTAATTTTTGTACGCCAGAAACTATTCCAACAACCACACAGCTATAAACAAGCTCGTGAATAACGCCACTCAACCTTGTACAATTTCTCCCAAGGTCGAGCCCAAGAAATCTTCGGGAAAGCGGAGAAGGAAGAGAGAGTGCTGGCCACCATCAATATAGAACGAAGGGCTAGCGATTGTAGGATAATCTCTCGTGTTGCCGATCTATTTCGAAAAATATTGCGAGGAAATTTCCGTTAAGTTCGGCTGAGGACACCTTCCCTAATCTGAGGATCACGGTTTCATACCACTTCTGTTTGAACCGCAGATCGCAGTGGAAGTTTGTGTCCGAGTTATCGTTTGTGACGTTGTTAGACTTTCGCCTTAAGATGTCTAAATTTGATTCTCCTCGTCTTTGTTTAGCCATTGTTGAACGTAGTTGAAACCGTAGTGCGCGTCGTACTTTAGATTGTGCGAAAGATACATTTTGATCAGGTAAGGTGATTATTGTGCTCGTCAAAAGGTAATGTGCTTCTTCTTCTTCTTCTATTGTTTTTGCGAGGGACTTTAACCCTTCGGGTCATTCGTCCCTGTCCCAAATGTGCTAATTGTGCTCGTTGTACTATTATGTCTAGACCCGCCGTCGCCTACGTGCATCATTGTTCTACCTGCATTACGAGATAAAGATTCCGCCAATCATCACTTTGTCCGGTACAAGGAATACCACCACCCCTCCCACCAATCAACCTTCATCCGTCGACCACCAACAGCCCGCCAAGTGCACCAGAGTGAGGAGAACAGAAACCCTAAGGAGTGAATTACTGGTGAGTCAGTGATCATATTATTTTTGGAGTGTGGCGTCCAGCGAGAATATTCTTTGCCGATCATAGGTCGAAGAGCATAAATTGCTAAAGGCCCGAAACACGTGTTTGTATGTTGTAATTTTGGAACGCCGCACCCAACCCATTCATGTTAGCCACCCAGGTGCCCCAAGCTTTGCCAATCCCGCTTGCCGCATCGTGATTTGCTGAATAGGCACATAGCACAAGAGCACAGACAAGAGGATAGTAGAAAAATGCGCACAGTAGAATAGGATAGAGTTATCGACAAAGAGGAGATAGAGTAAGATTTGAAATGAAAGCATGCTGTACAAAATAAATATATTATTGTATAATTGCTGTTATTGTTTTGCGTGTAGTTGAAATGATCGTTAACATTATTGTCCTTAAGTTCTATTCAATAAGAATATAAGGGAAACTGTGTTGGCACGTTGCTTCGCGTAGTTCGTTAATTAATATGCGTGACGTCTTCCGTGTGATCGGAATTTGATGTTTTGTTGCGTTCTTTCTGCTGCGATCGCGCCTCTGGTGGAATGTGTGTGAAGCTACCGATTATGAGAGCATGACGTTACGTAGCGTAGTTTTAGGTTTGGGTGTTCTCTACCCGTGAGCTTTGATTAGGTATGTTGTTGATGCGTTAGATTATGCATTGCCATAGGGTTTCTTAACCGTCATATTTCGGTAAAATAAGTCAGGCTAGCTCGATCTCATCTTTTCAGGAAGATTTCAAATGGACTCGCCCTGAGGGAGTCTCATCCGGCCAAAATAAACTTGGCACGCGGTCACGGCCAGTGGCGGCTACAAATTAGCCCCCAACTAAAAGGTTTTTTGTTGATTTCGTTTTGTATGGAGCAAATATTTTCAGCTTTTGAAAATGTCACTATTTATCGCGTAGGTAATTGAATGTTGAAATCGATCTAGAAGTTGTTTATGATTATTGTATTATTTGGAGTTACTTTTTGAGTTTTTGTGGTGTTTCGTTGTGGTGTTTCGTTGTGGTGGTGGATTAATAGTAATTATTTAAATTTTCTGCAGGTATTTTAGGAATTATTTAATCAGTATTTGCAATTTACAATAAAAGAAAACTTAAGGATAGCATATGTGAGATCGGCCAGTGACGGCTACAAGATTAAATGTGAACTGTAGTGTGTTGTTTCTCTAAACTAAAGTGTGTTAACCTTGTACGTTCCGTGTGATGTTTATTGATTAAGGGAAGAACGCAACTGGGCTGGAAACTCGCCTGCATCGTGACTGTAATCGATTCATTCAGTCCACAATCACAATCACCAAATATCACAGGAACGGCGACCGGATTGTTCCAGCGGTATCTGGACCCTCTCTTTTGGTAGACTTTGTATACATCCCGATACTCACATTGAGTTCGATTTGTGGCCGTGCACTACTTTATTTCTCCATTCTTCTTCTTCAGCATTTCAAGCTTATTGCTTTCACAATTAGCTTATTACTTGCTCTCAACTTAGTGTTCTAGATGCACTTCCACAGTTATTAATTGAAAGCTTTCGATGCCAAGTACCATTTTTGCTTTAGTATGATTGTGTGGCAAGTACAATCATACGCTATGCCCAAGGAGTCGAGAAATTTCCCTTTACGAAAAATTCCTAGACCAGACCGGAAATCAAACCCAGCCACCTCCAGCACTCTGTAGGCCCGGTTGAGAATAGTGATCACTCGAGAGTTCTCACATTCTAACTTTTTACCCTTTTTGTATATTGGGCATATAGCTCCTTCTTTCCACTCCTCCGGTAGCTGTTCTGTATCCCAGAACCTGATTATCAGTCGAAGCAGACAAGTCGCCAACTTATCCGGGCCCATTTTTATAAGTTCCGCTCCGATGCCATCCTTTCCAGCTGCCTTGGTATTCTTAAGCTGTTTGATAGCATCCTTAACTTCACTTATCGTGGGAGTTGGCACGTCACCCTCGTCAACCATACCGATGAAGCCTTCCTCCTGCTGGCTTGGTATTCCGCCTCTGCTTCCACCATTCAATCACCTCACGTTCATCCGTCAAGATAGCGCCATCTTTGTTCCGACACATTTCAGCTCACGGCACGAAGCCTTTACGGGATGCGTTGAGTTTCTTGTAGAATTTACGCGTATCTTGAGAACGTTACAGCTACTTCATCTTTTCGTACTCCAACTCCTCCAGGTGACGCTTCTTATCCCGGAAGAGATGAGTTTGCTGTCTTCTGTTTGTATCGCTCCACATTTTGACGAATCCCTTGCAGCAGCATCAACGCCCGCGCTGCATTCATCTCATCTAGAATCGTTTGACACTCATCGTCGAACCAATCGTTCCGTCAATTTCTTTCCATAAACCCTCTGGCGCCTTCCGCTGCCCTTGTTGATGGTTTGACGGTACACCAGCAGTCCTCAAGAGGGGCTTTTATTAGCTCTCCCTCTTACGGCAACGCTGCGCGTAATTAGTTGCGACTTCGGGTAGCTTCAGTCGCTCCAAATTATACTGTAGCGGGCGTAGGCATCGAATGTTGTTCACAACGAAAAGTCTTTGGCGCACTTTGACCATTACCAGAGAGTGGTCTGAATCGATGTTGGCGCAGCGATAGGTGCTGACGTCAATAATATCCGAGAAGTGTGTTTTTGTTTGTTTGTTTGTCTTTATTTGACACACTTTCAGCCGGTGGCTGGTTCGTGTCTTAAGAAGTGTCTTCCATCAATCAAAACGTGGTCAATTTGTGATTTGGTCTCTTGTGGTGATCTCCAGGTGTACCGATATTAGAGGCTCTACTGGAAGTAAGTACTACGTATGGCCATGTTCTTGGAGGCGGTGAAATCGATGAGTCTGAGGCCGTTTTCGTTCGTAAGCTGGTGGGCGCTGAGCTTTCTTATTACCGGTCTGAATTCCTCCTCCTGGTCGACCTGAGCTTTGAGATCTCCGATGATGATTTTGACGTCGTGGTTTGGGCAGCTGTTGTATTCCCGTTCAAGCTGCACGTAAAAATCGGCTTGTCGTCATCGTCACTTCCTACCAACCAGTCACGTTCTTTTGCATTTCACCCATCACGATAAAAGCTGTACCCAGCTCGCGTGTATTGCCGCAACTCTCGTAGATGTTATAACCATCCCCATACGTATGTACCATTGATTCTTTCCAGCAAAACTCCTGCAGCGCTGCAATGCCGAACATGCGGACCCACGGTAAGTCGGAAATAATGCGAGTTCTTCCCGAAAAATTGAGGGTCTTACAGTTCCTTGTTCCGAGTTTCCAATCGTAAGTCCTTTATCGTTGCTTGGGTCTATGCCGATTATTCCGGTCCGTATTTACATCGTGTGCTTCCATTACTATTATTTTTGACGGCTGGCTGGTAGGACCTGCACCAACCCCCTGTTTGCTGGAAGACCATTGTACACAGCTCTGTTCAGAGTCCCACGCTGGAACAAGGACGATGATCGGCCGCCCCTAACATGGGAAACAGACGCCGTTTCGAGCCGCCCCTGACATGGAGAACAGACGCACAGTGGTCCAGAATGCGAATTTAGCAAGAAAGATACGTTTTCAGCCTACGTTTGAATTTTTGGAGCAAAGTTGTCTTCACAGAAAAAAATTATGAAAATTACTTATGATGTAATCTAAACCTTCACCGAAAACTCGTCGGCATAATTAATCGTTGAACATATTTTTCAATTTAAAATACAGTAAATAGTAAGTTCATGCAAAACTTTATCACATTTAAAAACATATTCTAGCCTGAATTCATATTTGCAATCGATAACATATAATTATACGACACGCTCTTATATTTTCAAATCAAACGCTTGAAATTTACATGAGCTCAACACAATTCAGCATCACTGCTCAGCTTCTCATGTTAGAATCAAAAAGCTGTCACCGCCATATTGTGTACGTTTAGGTTCGGGAGTGAAAAGCTGAATATTTTGTAGTACGTTTTGAAAATGTTCGAAAAAATTATGTGAGACTGTAGAATTCGCAGCGGAAAAAGGTTAGATTTCATGAACCACATCGAAATTCACCGAAAACAACATGTTTACAAGTGCCCGGTTGAAAATTGTGAACTCTGAAAAAAAGTCATTTGACTGCTGTTTGTTCTCTGTCGATGTGTGAAAAAAAAAACGATTGAACACAAATGGAATTTTCTTGTAGAAAACTTCAAAAAAAGCATATAAAAAGATTGTTATCAATAACTTGCTCGTTTTATTTTTTTAAGCAAAAAAATACAAACAAATAATCCGCTTTTTCGAATCCCAACAAAAACAATTAAAGCATATTTTAAATTATCAGCGCTTATTTATTAAGTACGAGTAAATTTACAGCTAAAATTTTTCTGTGCTGTAAATTTAAGATCACGCTTAAATTTCTATTGGATATGACGGAGGTAAATTTGTTACATCTAAGTCGTCATAAATTTACATGTTTCGTTCGAACTGTGTTGTACAAAGGTGTTTCTAATAATAAGACCCTTCTCTTGGTATGAATGAAAACTACATAGCTCGAAAAAGTAGTGTGAATTTCTGTTCAATATCATGCACATAAATGGAGCGTCACAAAACATAAAATACTACATTATACATCGTGTAATGTTTTGGACATTGCATACATTGCGGATATTATTGTATGAAAAAGTTCTTCTTTGTTAGAACTATTTCATACAAGTTGCTGCTTCGTGTGGAATAAAATAAAATTTTACATGCTCTGAAATTTACATCACAATGAAAACTCAGATTTTTTTTCTGTGTAGGGTGGTCCTTGTTTTTAAAGAAATCGAATATCTAACTTTTTTGTTTGCAGAAATAAAGGCATATATTCTTCGAAATAGTTGTAAATGAAAAATATTCAAGCAACTTTGGTTGAACAAATATTTCCGTAGCTTTTGAAATGATCGAATACGAGCATTTTTTCCTACGTAGCTTAGGGTGTCCCTAGAAAAATCAGTTATTTTGCTCTATCTTTTCTTATTTCAAATTTTTCAGTAATTTGTGTTCCCATTGTTTGTAGAACAACAAAAGATACAACTTTTGAAGTACGGAAATCGTCGCTATCGTATGTCAAACAAAAGTTATTATGGTTTTTGTAAAAAACTAGGACTTTTTAAAATGTTGATCTCTCTGGTAGGGGCAGATAATATTGGAAGTAGAGACTTTAAGCAGGACAGTTTTTCTTAGATTACCTAGGGTGTCCCTAAAAAAACAATTTTTTGCTCTACCGTTTTTTATTTCAAATTTGCTAACAAAGTGGTCTCCAGATGGTTTTTAGAACTTAAAAAGATGTAACTTTTGACTTAATATGAAATAATATAAAATCTTCCAAATGCAGTTGAGAATTTTTTTTTTTATCAACATTTGAAAAAGTCCTATTTTTTACAAAAAACATGATCACTTTTGTTTGACATACGATAGCGGAAAAAAAACTCAACAGAGTCCATCAAATGCTAAGTTCCCCCCACATCCTAGGCAGCCCCCGCTGCCTGTTCGGGATGCTTATTTAAATTTTTCACCGTTCATGAACCGCAACCTATGACCCACCGGGTGGCTTGGAACTGAGCTCCACCAGTCTCCACCTACTGAATAGATTGCCCGAAGCTAGATGGCGTGACCTGGTTATATTCATACAGTTACAGCAGCCCTTAGGCGAAAGTTGGGGATTGTTTTGGTGGTTGAGGTATTGCTTCACAGTGAAAATTTTCATCAGTGAATGAAATTGTTCGATGACGTCCATAACAGAACTCCTTCCGCAAAATTGTTGCTTTCCAGTACCGATTGTCTTTCATCCTGTCAATTAGTGTAGTGGTTCTTTGAAAATTGATAAAAAAAAACGTTATCCTTAATCATCGTACTAATTTGGGGTCGATTTTCAATTATTTCACCATTTTTCGGATTTATCGAATTTTGATTAACCCTTTGACGCAGCTTTTTTTCTGCATCTTCTTGAACGATCCTCCACATTTTCAAGCTCATTGTATCGTTTTATAGCATCTTGAATTGCTTGTACTGGCATTTAAATATCCTAGCGATAAACACAGGAGGGTTTCCTTTATTGTGACACTACGCGTGAACGAATTCAAATGGAACATTGTGCTATTGTTTGTGATGAACCTAGGTAAAATACGCCAAAGGTGTGCTCATTTAAGCATCTTTCAAATCCAAACTACACTGCGCGGAAAAACCCGATGATATTTACTCACCCTGTACATATTTAAGTGATGCATTTTGGTTGAAGGGGTTCAAAGGGATGTATTTTAGGTGTAATATTTGAAGCCCAACAATCACACATTAACATTCATATCCATGATGTAGAAGGAGATGTTTCGCTCATCGCCATGAGGCACCAAGAGTAGACAGTCATGTTTGCTAGAATGGAAGATATGAAGAGAAAGTGTTGAAAGTTCCGTTAGTGTAAGGTAGGTTGGTTCATATCCATATACTCTACTCAAAACAAGATTTTTCTTCTTCTAGAGAACCCATCTCAGGCATTGTGGAAATAGCATAATTTGGGTCCAGTCTTAAATATTCCGGTTTCTGTTTATTTGCCAGTACAATAGAATAAATTATTCAGGCAGTCTATCAGTTACGAGCGCAATAATGTAATAATGTCATAAGAAGACACTTTAAACTTACGGCCATCAGCTGACTATTTGATTATTTGAAAGCACTTCGAAGTCCCCACGATTCATAACTCACCATTATGTGGCAAACCCTTGATTGCTTCTTACGATGGCTGACGGTGGTGATGCATTCCTCGTGCCGTCGCATATAAAGGGAATTCCCACGGAGACGATAAATTACCACGATAGGACAGCAAACTTTATCCAATACATTACTGTCATTTTACATTTTCCACACAATTCTCACTCAACTCAACGGGTTGGTTCTAATGTGCGGTGGAGAAGAGAATTGTGCGGTTTGATTGCGACATTTATTCACACCCACTCCATGTCGGTACTGTCAAGCAAAAGCGAGATACTACTACATATTCTCATCGATGGTAACCACAATAATAACCCAGAACAGTAGTGCCGTGCAGATAGAGCAAGAGAATTGAAATGTGTATCATTACGTGAAACTTTGCTGTGCCTGTACAAAGGCGAATTGTCTGCCATCAACGCATGAAAGAAACCATCCATTTCCGACCAACAATGCCAGCGAGAACCATTCATCAACACAGAGAATGTTTGCTGAACTATAAACGGGTGAAGGGTATTCTCGCGTGCAAATGAATTAATCGGTTTAGGTTCGTGTTTTCACACGCTCAGAAGTGCATTTAAACAGAATGTTTCCACAATTTATCGCTACAGCATACTTCGACAGAAATGCAATGATGCCTTAAAGTATTGAACGCTATTCTTTCATCGACTCTTATACGGAACCAATTCCTTCTTTCCAATCAAATCAAGAACCGAGCAACAATTTGTTCATCAAAATCAAATTTGCTTCGGATAAATAACCAAATTTATGTCGAATCTATCTGCAATTCTCTCGAGATGAGCCCGGGTTCGAATCGAAAGTGCTCCGCGGTGACATGCAACACCATACTGAAGTGCAGAGTAGCGCACACGTATATGTATGAGAATGCCTTATTTATTTGTTTGTGCATCGTACAGATTCATTGTTTTGAAGAATGCAACGGCGGAAGCATCCTGCAGATTGAACATAATAGGAAATATGTGTATACACACGATCGTATGTACCTAGCTGTAGGTATTGCCAGCTCAAGAAAAAGAAAACTATTCGTTCTGCTCGTGCAGTTCCCTCCTTGCTTATCAAGAAAGCTCCAGCACCGAAAATATCCTTCAAACTAGGTACATAGAGGAACGGGGGGGATAATGCCTCTCTGAAGGAACTGATCGATTTTATCCACTAATTGATCAAAAATATTCGAATTATTTAAATAAACTCATTAGTTCAATATGTTTTTCCTAAGTACCTGGGGAAATCTAACTGAAATGTCAGTTTAATAATGACAAAATGATTTTAGAAAAACATTTTCTGCAAAAGTGCCTTCAGCGAAACATGAGAGCATAATGACCCACTATACGGGGCATAATGCTCTCCCATAACGATAATATTATTTTACTCTAGGTTATATTTTTTGCAAATCTGTCTGCACTATGAGTTTTTTTTGTTGCAGAAAAAATGTAATTAAGAGATGCATTCAAACTCCTGGTTTTACTTCCAATTTTAATAACACGATCATGCAGCTCTTAACAACAAATACGAGGCATTTTGCCTCTCAAGGTCATTTTAGAACTTGAGACATGAAAAACGGTCGTTTTTGATTGAAAGTCACACTGTTTACGGCAAGTGGTGAAGCTCGCATGTAAGTTAGTTGATTCGTATATATTGTATTTGGCGAAAGCAATAAACTTGAAACGCTAAGAACGAAGAAGTATTAGGAATTTCGTCAATTAAACCCATCAAAAACTGTTCAGATCAAAATTCTCCGAAACATACTTTAATTTTCATAATTTGTTTGAAAGCAACATTGGTAATTGTTTGGATTGTTAGAATCGACCCAAAACCATGAAAACAGTCTATTGAAACATTTAAAAGTTTAACTCACCACACGAAATATCAGGGTGGGGCATTTTTTCCCGGAAAGGCGTTATGCAGCCATCTTCCCTACACAGCGGCATTCCCACCTGGGGTAAGGCATCACCACCATTCGCCGGCTTCATATATTCTCTCAACCACTAGCGCACGAGAGTAGATTGGTTTTCTCGAGCAATGTGGGGTTGATGTGGAAAGAAATGTGTTTGTCTGAACTTCCACAATTTCATTTTATCCGCAATGTACCCATTAGGAAAATCAGCAGGGGAATGCTCTGAGAGAAGCCAGATTTGTTTTAATGAACAGAATTTGGTTCAGTTTTATAATGAATTGAAATTTGCTCCTCTCTATGAACTTTGCTGTTGGTATTTGGATAAGTTTATTGATTTAAATATTTTTGAAAAAAAAACCCATGCTGACGTGGTATAATATAAATTTATCATAATAAAGGATTTCACTCAAAAGAAAGAAATGGGATTGTTCAAGACTTCAGGAGCAATGATTCTCCCATTGATGTTTATTAAAATATGCAATAATAGTTTTTTTTCTTTGGATGTAAAAGTGATTGACCTGATGTAATTATAATTCTTTGAAATAAAATTATATGTTTTTGATGGGTACATAGAAATGTGTTCTATCTTTAAAAAAAATGATTAATATTGAAAGTAGAGTAAGGGAATGTAATGTAAGCCTAGCTCCTTCATTCGGCTTATGTACCAAACATGTCATTAATTCAATGATAATCAACAAGATTATGTTGTTATCAAGATGACCGATTTAATACAAAGCAATTCACACATTATTTATCAATTTACAGTTGTGCACTTCCGTGTAATTTCAGCTTTTCTTAACTTTTAAGACAACATGATTTCACTGGTTAAGCTGAATAGATTATCTCTTAAGGGTGTTCCGATCAAAATTTGGTCAAACATTATTGTGTGTGAGTCGATTAAAGTTTTTATTAATAAGTCAAATTCTTCATTTCCTCTGTGCACAAGTAAACGGTGAAGTTCGTGTCTTCCGTGCTCCATAGTTTTGGCTTTTTACCGTGTTATTCAATTTCGAATTCAGTTTTTTTCTCCTCGTCATAATTTTCGCCGCTGTGGTGATCGAATTTTTGTTTCTGAAGAAGAAAACGTGCAGTTCAAACAGTGAAATTACGGAAATAATTGATTGCAATTAGCAAGTGATCATCCATTTTGCATCGCATCTCCGCGTGGCACGCACACCAGCAGTCCATCTTGTGTTGCGTGCATCCGTTCATCTGCCCACCACCATCGACCAGTATCATCATTATCATCATCATCATCATCATCGCTGAGCTCCTTTTCTAGCCGGTACACGCGGCCACACATCGTCGCTCGGCCGCAGCAGCACATTCGTTGACCGGCTGCAGCAGATCAGTATTAAATATAAGATAAGTTTTTGTTTTTCTCTCTCCTGAATACATATAATTTATTAAATGTATTCAGGAGAGAGAAAAACAATTATGTGTGTTGTGTGTGTGTGTGTGTGTGTGTGTGTGTGTGTGTGTGTGTGTGTGTGTGTGTGTGTGTGTGTGTGTGTGTGTGTGTGTGTGTGTGTGTGTGTGTGTGTGTGTGTGTGTGTGTGTGTGTGTGTGTGTGTGTGTGTGTGTGTGTGTGTGTGTGTGTGTGTGTGTGAGTGTGAGAGAGTGTGCTTAGGTGTAGTTGCGTTTGTGGTTGAGCGCTTAAAGCTCCCACGGGCGAAGCATGGATGAATCGTCGGAAGATGATTTATCTTTGCGGCCGCATAATGAGGTATCTCATAAGGTTACCCGATCGCGAGCCTATCCAGCTGATTCAGCTGTCTCTCATCTTTTTAACCTCGAGTATCGGGTGTATATCCCAGCTCGGGGTATTGAAATTGAAGGTGTGGTCACCGAAACGAGTGTGACCCCTGAGATCCTGATGAAGCAGGCGGTTGGTAGTTTCAAGAACCCTCTGCTTCCTCCAGTGAAGATACTGGATGTGCGAAAATTAGGCACAGTATCGATCACTAAAGATGAAAAAATGTTCACAACGTCAGACTCGTTTCGTGTGACCTTCTCTGGTTCAGCCCACCCTCAATACGTCGAGTTGGGAAAACTTCGACTACCTGTGCGGTTGTTTGTACGTCGGGTCATGATCTGCCAAAAATGCCAGCAGATGGGACATACGACCTCCCATTGCAGCAATAAGGCACGCTGCTCTAATTGTGGGGAGAAACATGCGGATGGCGCCTGCGCAGACAATACACGCGCTTTCTGCAAGGGAACCCCTTTTCATGCTCTCTCGTCGTGCCCGGCGTACAAACAACGCGGGAATCAATTAGAACGCTCGCTAAAACAGCGTTCCAGGCAATCTTTCGCCGAAATAGTGAAAAAAGTCTCACCCGATGTCAATACAAATCCTTTTGCTCCTCTGTCAGATGACGAGTCTGACTTTGATTTGGCTGAAGAGGGAACATCATTCAGCTTTCCGGAAGGTGCTTCACGGAAGCGAAGACGTGTCCGCCCACGGAAAGTTGCTGAAAAGAAGCCCCAAAACAGCTTGCTCATTTCAAGGAAAGATGCGAAAAAGGAAAAAAACAATTCCTCCTGGTTTTCGTAGCACTAACTACACCCAGGACTTTCCATCACTTCCGGGGACATCCAAAACCCCTGACGCCCCTATTTTAAGAACAGAAGCCCCCTCCTCAAGTGGGCTGTTCTCATTTGATGACATTGCCGAAGGTATCTTCAAGTACCTCGAAATTTCTGACCCTCTAAAAAGCATTGTTTTGGCAATGCCCCCCACAGTGAAAACTTTTTTGATGCAATTGCAGCTATCATTTTCTTTCGATGGATAATTTTCCAAAAGAGGTCGGGGATTTGATCACTGTTCTGCAGTAGAATTGTCAAAGTCTTATTCCTAAATTGGAATCTTTCAAATTTTTAGCTCACAATACCGGTTGTGATGCGTTCGCTCTTTGTGAAACATGGCTCTCTTCCGAAATCGATCTTCCGTTTCATGATTTCAATATTATTCGTCTTGATCGTGAGGATTCACGTGGAGGAAGAGTACTTTTGGGGATCAAAAAGTGCTACTCCTTCTATAGAGTGAATTTTCCTCCAATTCCAGGTATTGAAGTTGTCGCATGTTAGGCTGTTATTAAAAATAAAAGCCTTTGCATTGCTTCTGTGTATATTCCCCTAGAGCCTCAATAAACCAAAAACAACTTTCAGATATTTGTTCGGTTCTTCCAACTCCACGGTTGATCATGGGAGATTTTAACTCTCACGGTACAGGATGGGGAGATCTGTACGATGACAACCGGTCTTCTTTGATATATGACCTCTGTGACAACTTCATTATGACAGTTCTTAACAATGGAGAAGTAACACGTTTGGCTGGTCCATCCTCAGTTGGCAGTAGATTAGACCTCACACTTTGTTCGAATTCATTATCGTTGGATTGCACATGGAGTGTGATTCAAGATCCCCACGGTAGTGATCATTTGCCTATTAAAATTTCGGTTGCCATCGGGTTCGATCCGTCGGAATCCATCAACGTCGCGTATGACTTAACTCCTAATATTGATTGGACAAAGTTTAGGACAGCAGTATATGAAGCCGTAACGACGGTAGAAGGGCTTCTACCGCTGGAGGAGTATAACTTCCTCTCCAACCTAATCTTGGACAGCGCGCTTCAAGCTCAAACTCGACCAGTTCCAGGAACGTCATTTCGCAGGAAACCTCCTTCTCCATGGTGGGATCAGCAATGCACCGAGGTTTACCTTAAAAATTCCGACGCGTTTAAAGTTTTCCGTAGACGTGGAACACCTGAGCACTTCGAAGTATACACGGCTCTCGAACGCGAACTTAAGACCCTCATCAAGGCCAAGAAACGGTGATACTGGCGAAGATTCGTGAACGAGTTATCGCGCGAGACGTCGATGAGTACCCTTTGGAACACGGTGCGAAGATTGCGTAACCGAACTACGAACAACGAGAGCGAGGAGTACTCGGACCAATGGATCCTTAAGTTTGCGCGTAAAGTTTGTCCAGATTCTGTGCCGGCACGGATGATTCCTCGCGAAAACACGAATTCGATAGATGAGATCAGCCAACCCTTTTCAATGGTAGAACTGTCTCTCGCACTCCTTTTGTGTGGCAATACGGCTCCTGAAGCTGACCGGATCAAGTTCAACTTGCTTAAGAACCTCCCAGACGCCGCTAAGAGGCGCATGTTGCACTTGTTTAATCAGTTTCTGGCTCTCAACATTGTACCGGATGACGGGAGACGAGTGAGAGTTATTGCCATTCAAAAACCTGGTAAGCCCGCGTCCGACCACAACTCCTATCGACCCATCGCGATGTTATCTTGTATTCGAAAGTTTTTGGAGAAAATGATCCTTTTCGGTCTGGACAAATGGGTTTATTTATTTATTTATTTATTCGTCAACAGATAAAAATGTTTATCCCAATGACAACTAGATAAAACTTAATTACATACAATAACTAACACATACATCTTCGGAAACAACGCTTATTAACATCACGGGATACATTAAAATTAAACACGTTATAACAGCTGTTTAAAACGCGACACATGCTTAGCACAGGTTCGTGTTTGCCGTAGTTGGTCCTTGAGTGCCGGTTTATAAAGAAAGATTGTAAACGTAGGTTTCGTCGTCGAGTGTTGATGTTCAAGAGACCAAGTAAAGTTGAACAGTCGATGTTTCCCTGAAGGAGGTCACCAACGAAACACGCTTTGGCCACCATACGCCTCCCTTCCAACAATTCCAGGCTGATGAGCTTACACCGACTTTCATAACTTGGTAATCTGCGAGGGTCTTGCCAACGAAGATGTCGCAAAGCAAAGCGTATAAACCTTCGCTGAACGGCTTCGATCCTCTGGACTGCATTTTGGTAGAAAGGGGACCAAACGACAGCACAGTACTCCAAAAAAGGACGAACCAAAGAGCAAAATAGTGCCTTCAGGCAATAAACGTCTTTGAAGTTTTTTGCGAAGCGGAAGATGAATCCTAACTGCGATGAGGCTTTAGAAACAATATAGGCAATGTGATTCTCGAATGACAGTTTGGAGTCGAGCATTACTCCCAGATCCTTGACTGTTGTTTCACGTTTCAAGCGTGTTCCTCGAAGGATGTACTCGTGGAGATACATCGCACGTTTTCGGCCAAAGGAGATAGCCGAGCATTTGGATACATTTAAGGACATTCTGTTGATCCGGCACCAGTCGTCGAACACTTGTAGTTCCTGTTGAAGAAAATCGGCGTCTTCTGGACATTTTATGACGTAGTACAGCTTTAGGTCGTCCGCGTAGGATAATTTCAGGCATCTGAGGACCAAGTTCACGTCGTTCATATATAACAGGAAAAGAAATGGACCAAGGTGGCTGCCTTGCGGAACGCCAGATGTTACTGAGAAGCTGGACGAGGCATAATCTGAGATCTTCACAGACATAGTTCTACCAGTCAGGTATGAGCGGAGCCAGTTCAACAATTGATCGTGAACCCCCATTTTGTCGTATTTGGAAATTGCAATCTGATGGTTCATTTTATCGAAGGCCGCAGAGAGATCTGTGTATATGGCGTCTACTTGATGACCGCGTTCCGATGTAAATACGGTGAGGTTGGTCGCCGTCGAGCGCTTGGGCATAAAACCGTGTTGTTCAGGAGAAATAGTATGTGAATAGTCATGGACCAGCCTTTGAAGAACAATTAGTTCGAATAGCTTAGATACAGCACTTAGTGCAGCAATCCCACGATAGTTGGTGACGGATCGTTTGCATCCCTTTTTGTGTATTGGGAAAACAAACGACTCTTTCCAGCATTCAGGAAACATACCGGAAGTTAATGACAAATTGAAGACCATAGCCAGGGGCACAGCCAGTGTGTTAAGGCAACGCTTCAGGACAATTGAAGGAATACCATCAGGACCACATCCAGTTGAGCTTTTCATCTGCTTCCCTGCTAAAATCACCATATCACTATGGATAGTGAGTGCAGATCCAAATACAGACAAACGGGGAACATTGCTAGTAGCTGCTTCAAGGCCCTCGGCATCCAGCATTTCGTCGCAGAAGACACTGCTAAACTGCGTACGGAACAAGTTGGCGATATCCGCGACAGAGTCAGCTTCGTGAGTGCCGTCAGTCATGGTGGATGGTAAGCCGGTTTCCTTCCGTTGATCATTCACGAACCGCCAAAAGCTTTTCGGTTTCGTTTTGAGACGGCTCTGCAATTGAGACTGATGAGAGTTGTATAAGCTGTTATTGAGGTGTTTGTAGTCGTCGTTGGCGCGTGCGTAAATTGTCCTCGTAGAATCGGTGCGATATTTGCTGTGTTTCCTAAGAGCAGCCCTTTTAACTCGTTTCAAATGTTTGAGGTCGGAATTAGACCAAGCAGGTTTGGGAGGCTTACGGTTGAGTTTCTTAGGCACGAATTGATCAACGGTGTACAGCAAAATGTTACACAAAGTCGAGGCAGCAGAATTCGTATCCCCGTTTGCAAAGGTCGTGTTCCAATTCACGCCGGCGAGAAAGTTATTCATTCCCACGAAATCAGCTTGGGTGAAGTCATAATAAACGTTTTCGATGTTGTCATGGAAGCTGTACTTAGGATTAAACTCCAGTGTCAGTAGCAGAGGGGAATGATTTCTGCAGCTTTTGACAAGCGGTGTCGGAGCTAGAAGAACGGAACATCTTTGACCCAATTCTTCGCTAATGAAACATAGATCCAGCAAACGGTTATTCGCGTTCGGAATGCCATTAACTTGCCGAAGTCTGGCGGTAGAATAAGCATCAAGCAAGGAGAGCGAAGCCGGTCTGAATGACGAACATGAATTGTCTGGATAGCGGAAGCCGTTAGTATCGATATGCCATGAAATCGTGTTGAGGTTAAAATCTCCCACGATAATGATGTTGTCGCTGGGTCCCATTTGTGACACGATCCAATCCAAAGAAAGAGCGTGCTTTTCGATAAGGCTGCTATCACTAACACGATCGGGGGGAATATAGACCACACAGATAAACAGTGTCCCGGTTTTAGTGGATATCGCCACCCAAAGATGTTCGACCGTTGAGTCCCCTGGAGGCTTCAGAAGTCGAGATTTGAATTTTGAGCGCACGGCAAGAAGAACTCCACCACCAGATTTCTTGTTGCTATTGAGCGACGATCGGTCTTGCCGGTAGACATAATACGTGTTGTCGAACAGTTGCTTCGATAATGTGTTTATATTAAGCCAAGTTTCCGTGAAGGCGTAAACATCGTAGCATGCGTCACTGCATGCCAACTGGTACTCGGCGAGCAAACTGTTGATACCACCTACGTTCTGGTAGTACAAAAGGGCTTTCAATGAGGGGGCAGAGGATTCGGCAGGCAGCGATCTGAAAGATGAGGCAGCATCAGCCCGAGCAACGTCATTAGATGAAGGATACTTGCCATGGAGGGCAGCTTGGAGAGCCCTGTCCCCATCGCTAGACCCAGGGCCGGGACGACTTTGACGGCTGGAACTAGCAGTTAGAACATCGTTGAGACCGGCAGTGGGCACAGCTGAGCTAGGAGGGTCCAGGGCTTCCATACTGCTTTGTGACGTGCGTCCCAGACCGGTTGAAGTGACGGTCGATGTGTGTTGATGAAGAGCATGGGCGAGATGACAGGTATGTAGCAGGCTAGCGGGCGTTGATAACGGCGGTCTAGTGGAAGCATCAGCACGAGAAAGATGGCTGGAATCGGAAGATATATCAGGAAGCGTACGCTTTACAAACTGCGGGTACTTGCCTGAATTCGCAGCTTGGAGAACCTCTTCGTCAGAAGCGACATCAGGACCGCAACGACTCCGATGAACGACGACAGCAAAAGGCGGGACTGTGTCGAACTGAGAAGAGGTCTCCATGGTACTGTTTACTGCGCGTCGCGGTGTAGTTATTCCTCCTCCATGGCGCCATCTCCCGACGCCGACTGAACAGTTCGAGACGTTCGGTTTCCAAATGATGCAAGAGTCGGCGTTTGGGAAGGTTTCCAAAAATTTGCGGCTGATCTGCTATCCTTAAATTCCCGGAAATAGATGCCTTTCGGCCACGTTGATGAAGAGAGAGCTTTTTCCTTCAAATCGGCGCTCAATCCAATTTTGAAGGAGATGAAAGACATTGAGCTGACGTCCTTTCCGTTGGCTACTAGTCTTTAAACCTCCACGTCCTCGGTGCCGAGGCGATGCGTTGCTAAAGCTCGTACCTGCTCGACGGTGACATCGCGGGAAATTCGTGACAGGTATAGCCAAAACTTTCTGCTAGAACCTTGATTTACGGCCGCCAAATTGCCGAGTGATGGGGATACTGACTCGGCTGAGCCACACATGAGAGGCTCTTGTGGAGGCTTTTTCGATTCAGGTCTGCCGAAAAGTCGACGACGAACGGAAACGTTAGCATTATCGGTGCGCTTCGAAGACCTCGGCGTTAATGAGTTGGAGTTGATAAGCGCAGTAAAGTTGTTCCGTAGTTCGTTTTTCAGCTCGTTCATGATTTCCAACTTGAGGCTTTCAACGATTTCGTTATGCTTGCTAAGAACAACTTCTTGGCCAGATTCGTAGGCGGACCGAATTGAGCTGCGAACACGCATATCTCTCATCAGAATCGAGCACGATTTGCAAAGCCAAAATAACTGATGGTATTTGCTGATTTCATCCAAAACAGATGTAGAAATGCCGCCGCAGCGAGGATGATATTCCGCATTGCAAAAGCCTTGGCAGGTGAGTTTCATTTCTGAAATCTCGCTATCGCAGGATTTGCACGTGCTTTTCATTTTGTGGCTAGTAGAACGATTGAAATTACTGCAAAACGTTAGCGTGGTGAAAGAAGTCGAATAGCCTTTGGGTATGCAACCAACAAGCGTAGCGTGGTGAAAGAATGCGTGAACTTGCAAACAATTGCTGCCAGAGAAATCTTCCAGATGGCGCAGCGGTCGAAAAAAATGCGTGGTGGTAGTGAAGAAGACAAAGATTCCACGGTTCCACTTGCAAAACCACAACAATGCACTCACATGAACAAAACAGCAAAACACGACGACAATGTACAAATTTTTGCTATCGCGCGCGAGTAAAGGTCGAAAGACATTCAAAACGGTATACTGATGTATTTATCACGAACGATTACACAGATAAAAGATAAATAAAAACAGTCGATAGAAACAGCGAATCAAAACAAACACACAGTGTTGGGTTGAGACGAACAACCTGCTTTCAGATACTCAATATGGTTTCCGTAGGGGTAAGGGAACGAACGACTGTCTCGCGTTGCTTTCCACAGAGATTCAGTTAGCTTTTGCTAAAAAAGACCAAATGGCTTCTGTATTCTTGGATATCAAGGGGGCTTTTGATTCAGTATCTGTTGAAGTTCTTTCAGATAAACTCCACGCTTGTGGCTTTCCTCCATTAATGAATAATTTTTTGTACAATTTGCTGTCAGAGAAACATATGAGCTTTTCTCATGGAACCTCTACAGCTTCCCGATTTAGCTACATGGGTCTCCCTCAGGGATCATGTTTAAGCCCCCTTTTGTATAATTTTTATGTCAAAGACATTGACGGTTGTCTAAGTGACAACTGTACGTTGAGACAACTTGCAGATGACGGCGTAGTGTCTGTCACTGGACCCAATGGGGTCGAGCTGCAAGGATACCTTAGACAATTTGTCTACTTGGGCTCTCGAGCTAGGTATCGAATTCTCTACGGAGAAAACTGAGTTGGTAGTTTTTTCTAGGAAGCATAATCCAGCACAACCGAAGCTTCAAATTTGGGGTAAGCCGATAGCTCATTCAATGTCATTTAAATATCTTGGGGTCTGGTTCGATTCAAAGTGCACCTGGAGATCCCACATTGAGTATCTGAAGCGAAAGTGCCAGCAAAGGATCAATTTTTTCTGCACAATAACTGGAACCTGGTGGGGAGCAGATCCGCAAGATCCTCTAACGTTGTACCGGACAACGATTTTGTCGGTTATGGAATACGGTAGTTTTTGTTTCCAGTCGGCGGCTCGGTCGCATATCTTTAAACTGGAACGTATTCAGTATCGGTGTCTTTGTATCGCGTTAGGTTGTATGCACTCGACTCATACGATGAGTCTGGAAGTGCTGGCTGGAATGTTGCCACTCTCGGACCGGTTTTCAGAATTGTCTCTCCGGCTCCTCACCAGGTGTGAAGTTATGAACCCCCAGGTAATCGAAAACTTTGAGAAGCTTCTTGAGTTGAATCCTCAAGCTCGCTTCATGACTTTGTACCACTTGTACATAACACAGGATGTCAGCCCTTCGCCGAATATTCCCAACCGTGTTTCCTTCTCCGACTTCGGCAGTTCGGTTTATTTTGATTTATCCATGAAGCAAGAGCTTCGTGGAATTCCAGAGCATCATCGTCCTATGATTGCTCCTGTGATATTTTCTGCAAAGTTTGGCCAAGTTAATTCCACTAAATTGTTCTTCACTGACGGATCTTTGATAGAGGAGTCAGCAGGCTTTGGTATATATAATGAAATTTGTAGCGCCAATCGTAAACTTCAAGGTCCTTGTATATGTCGCCGAATTAGCGGCAATACACTTTACGCTAGAAATCGTTGCCTCACTTACACCGGATCAGTATTTCATTTTCACGGATAGTCTCAGTTCTATAGAGGCTATTCGCTCCTTGAGGCCGGTAAAGCACTCCTCGTATTTTCTCATGAAAATACAGGAGCTTCTAAGTGCTTTATCTTCGCGTTATTTTATCATCACCTTTGTATGGGTCCCTTCCCATTGTTTAATTCTGGTCAATGAGAAAGCGGACTTGCTTGCAAAGGTGGGCGCTATGAAAGGCGATATTTGTGATCGACAAATCGCCTTCAACGAATTTTTTTCCTATTTTTCGTCAACAGTCACTCGTCAGCTGGCAGAAGAAATCTTGGTTTTGGGGTATAGATGTGGGTCGAGACTTCATTCGTGTGATGTCTCGCCTCATGTCCAATCATTGAAATGAGCGTTCTTTGAACGCTCATTTATACCGGGTTGGGATGAGCGACAGCAATCTCTGTCAAGCATAACTTCCTCATTTTTCAACCGATTTTCACCATTGAGCCCTTATTTTCTTTGGCTTTGGCTTCGGCTACACATGCAATATAATATTTTGTTGACGTTATTTTGGTATTAATCATATGTTTTGCACTATTTTTTTTATAAAGCTCCAAAAATAATATCGCAAAAAATTATATATACTTAGAAATAGCGTCGAAACTATTACTCTTAGAATATTGCAATGTACAGAAGATCCGTGTTAATTTTAATTTTGCTTCATTTGATGACAAAATGTTTGGAATTGGATCACACGCGTTGGAGATATTCTATTTTAAGTAAATGGGATTTTGTTCATTTATTAAAAAAAACAACTTTTATCCGTTTCTCGAAAACTGTTCTACTCTAATTTTTTTTGACGGCATTTTTGAAGTTTGCATAAAATTTCACATAAGAAACATTAGTCGTATTATAAAGTTCATCACTTTTGATTTATTTTGGTAACTAGTGTAATTGAAAAAATTGATGAGTTCGAGCGATCTTTCTCAAGTGTTTCTAGCAACGACTCTACAATCGACCAGTCGTTCTCGCACTGATTTTTTTTTGGACTGATATTTGAAATGGGAGGATCAATCAGATCTCAACTATTCTCTTTTTTTTGATTTTAAGGACGCTTTTTATGTTCTGTTTTTGAATGTTCAATCTCAACGAACACAAATATTTTTTTTTTGTACCAAGTATAATTACGTAAGGTCTATTCTAATTACATCCATGTTGTTAAATATTTCTAGAAACTACAATAGGAGAATGATTTTTTAAGAATTTTAGAACCATTCTATTGCGCTGTCCTTTCTAGAAATCCTGATTATTATGATAAATAATAGGAATAGGGACAAAACAGGTTTCTAGGAGTTCTGCGTCAACTCTCCGTACAACCCTATCTAAAGGTTGTATCAACGTGACTTTTAGCCCTAGGTTAGTTCGTAAGGCCCAGGATAAAAACCGAGACTCTGCACACCGGATCGCCTGATTGCTACTTTATTCATCATCATTAACTTGCATCAAGGTCAAGCTTAAATAGTATTAAAGTTCAACAGCACTCGAATTGATTTAGTTTTATCACTTGCCTTGCGATTCGTCATTAACTTGTATTTGAGACAAAAGTTATTGTGGGATAGGGTACGGGACGGGTTTTAAGCAGTTTAGTAAGCACCTGAGACATTTGATGAAGCTGTATGTAACCTATAATTAGAACTGCCAATATTCGGACATTAATCCTTCTGCTTACATCTGGTCTATCGGAACATACCTTCAGCAATGAGCATTAGGCTCAGAAAATGTCATAGCCATGGAATAAAGTTCCCAATTGCAGGGATTTCTTAAGCGCATGCGGATTGCTTTCCGATTAAAAAAATATTTTCTTCAGCTCCTCAATCTGTACATAAACTAAAAATATTGTATGAGTGCGATTCTGTGCATGTGTGCGAAGGCGAAATTAAATAGGCCAGTTCACGATTTGCAGCAAACGTCAATTTTCTCAACCCGCTCCTTCGTTTTTCCCAACCGCTCTCAAAAACATGTCGATTGCTACGATCACAAACTCGTCTACTAGCAGGTTATGAGACAGACCTACACGATCAAACTTTTAGTTTGTCATTGATCTTTAGATTGGCAATGTGTATTTCTTATTGCATTTACTCTCACGCAAATGTTAGCCAAAGTGACTGTGACGACAAACGGGTTACTTCGTTTAAAAACAAACAAATGCAAGAGATAGCAGGCTTCACGTTACATTGCCGGTGCGCTATATCCATCACTCAAAAAAAATCGACACGTTGTTTTCACGTGAAATTTCACGTAACTTCCACCTGAACACGTAACCAAATCTTCTTCAGTAAAATCAGGTGAACATTACACTCAGCCAAATAATCTTAAGAATTTCATAAGGTTCAACTTATGAACGATGCTTTTGAATTTCATAAGGTTGACTTATGAACAGATTTTGTTTCACACGACGTTGTTCTTGTACGCCTTTAAGCATACCTGTTTACAAGTGTTGATATACACTAGTGGACAAGTCACCGGACCCACAACCCCCACGTTCAAGGTTCGAATCCCGGTTGCTGAATATTTTTATTTTTACAACATCATTATATTTCATAAGGTAAAGTTATGAAACTCATACCGAATTCTTATAGCAAATAATCATAATGCAATCTTATGAATATCGAAAGTTTATTTCGCTGAGTGTACGTGTCAAGGGATGGTAGTGAAAAATAAGTAAATGTATGGGTTAACGGAGAGTGGATTAAGGGGAAATTAAGGGGTTTGGGGGTTTCGGGTTTTTGGGGGGGTTTGGGGGGCAAAATAGTGCGTGTCGGTGGGGGTGGGGTTTGGGGGGGTAAAGGAGAGGGAAGGGTAAAGGGAGCGAAGCATTATTTATCGTTAACTACTATTGGACAGCTCCGAAACATATTTTTTATTGCATATGATAGTACCAGATGATGGAAAATATAATGATAAGCATAGATCAACCTCCAATGACTGGAAGAAACATGAGTTAAATAGCGATTTCAGATTATCTAAATATGTAATAAATTTAACTCAATGTTCAACATCACATTCTGGCAACAAGCCTAGTTGTGAGAGAGAGCTGATGAAGACATGCTCTTCGGTACACGCGGTAAAATGCAAAATACACTAAGGCAAAATTTGAGCGAACTTCTTCACCAAGTAAGAAACTGATGGTTTCTAGATGATGTATTTTATATCTTCAAAATGACAGTAATAAATTGGTAATCAATCATTATTCATACATCGAATCATTAACCCAATAGATAAAGCTTATGATCGTATCATTAAAAGTGAAATAATTTGGAAAATGTAGGAGTTATAGACCTATTTCCTAACAACTGATTAAAATAGTGACCCCTGATTAAGCCGTTCCCTACCCTATGAATCATTCATACCTTTATAACCTTGACCCCTTTGTTACCCATTCAATTCCACCATTCATAATTGGACTATGATTTTTTTATTTTATTGATATGCGTGCATTCGATTCATTATACATTTTTTCATTTCCTTCCGATGAAAGCTTTCTTAGTTCTGAAAGTTGGCGTTTAAGCCCGATGGAAGCACGTAAACCGAGTAGCAATTAATTTTTAGCTTCCAGAATAGTTTCACACTAATTAAGCTTTTTTTCTCTACGTAATGCTCTTTGCCCTGTAGGAGCTATGAATAACTTCGAACGAAACTACGTCTCGTGTCGATATGGAGGCAAGTGAGTATGGTTCGATATGCAAGTCAGGTATTGGCAGTCTAATTGATTTGCTATCGGTTCTCGGTATTGATTAGTGAATTATTTCAACGTTCCGAGGTGGCTTGGCATGTGTCTGATCCGGGCATTGTTCGGTGCTAGTACCGGTGCTTTTCCTCTTAACGATTATTACGCAGCTACTGGAAATCTATTTCTGCATATTTTTCCGATGAGTACTTTTGCACTAATCAGATAAAGAGATTGTACGAATGTATGATTTCTGACACATATATTTTTTAAAGTATGCCTAACGATGAAAGGAAATCATTCATCGCGAATGTGTGATTGAACTGAGCTTTCTCAGATGGTATTGAACTTTAACATATTAGGCTTGGGGTGCAACAGATCATTTCCATGTGAACTCTGACGACAACTTGTCGGTTTCGATAAAACAGGAGCACATTGCTTAGTTTGGATACTTTTGAGCTACATCCGAAATTAAATGCTCAATTAATGTGTATTTTATCAAATCACACCAAGATCAAAAGAACCCGTAGAAGGGGAGGCATCCATACGAAAAAAAATAATGAAACGGCTTTGTGTACCTATATCAAACGCAACCAACTTCCATCACGTTACGTGGCAAACATACTTCGTAAAATTTACGGGATCAAGTTTGAAGTAATTACGGTTTCCTTTTAACGCACATCCACATCCACATGTCTGTTCAGGGTAAAACAAATAAAAAACAACCAACTGGTAAAATAATGACAACAGTGCATGGCTAGAACAACCACAAACTTCCGCTGAACGGTGAAATTTAATAAACGCTTCCATCGCTCATAGAAAGGGTTTTGCGGTAGATGATGATAGAGAGGGTTTGTGCGGAGGGGGGCGGGTCACAAATGCCATGTAGTGTTGCAGTCTACATGTGACACCGGCATATTTTGCGTTTGGTGTCAGGTATCAAATGTAGAGAATTTATGTTTCACCTGCACAATTGTAACATGAACAACGTCAAGGAGGGAGTAAAATTCAAAAACAAATGAAACTTGGTATGCCGCTTTGGCTGAATTCCGGAGTAATTCAATTACAGTTGATTTTTGTTTTTCACGTCACGCGTTCACGCGTCACATAAAATTTTTAATTTTTAATTTGTTCTGATACCTGTCACTGAAACAAAAAAAAAACTGTCAGAACAGGTATTTACCAGTAGTTGGTGATAAAGAATAAGCATCCCGAGTAAAGTCTAACATCATAAAGATAGCAATTCGCGAACTTATTTTAATATCAACATCACATGGAAATCAAAATTTGATTTCACCTCACAAATGTAAAATTTGATATCAAATTTAGATTTCATGTTGCTGTAATCTTAGTATTTTCTTTCTTGGAGAAAAAATGTTTTGTTTTCATTGTCTTGACAGAACACCAATTTGAATTCTCATTTTGCTATCAACAGGAAAAAATGTACAGTAAATTGACTTTCACATTTGCTCTCATTGATAGCAGGATCTGTTTTAACCTTCCTTGGGTGTTAACATTTTGTGACGAATAAGGTGTTTCGGGTCATATTGACCGGATGCTAAATGCACATTGTGGAAAATTTATAAAATCAAATTTAAGGTCTTTGTAGTCGAAATGCTTATTAGGGTCCCAATTTTCAGTTTCCGGTGAGTACTACCCTTTTTGACCGGATTGGCCACAGGGTATGTTTTGCCACGATCCGTGAAGCGACGACAGATTCAAATTTTCATCGAAACATGCTTTTCAACCGGTCGAACCTAATAATCATTCATTAATAATTTCCTTCTAGCCTTGAAATGGACCAATGACCATATTGGCCATTCCGGGACAATTCGGATTTCCCGGGGGAAACCCTTTAGGAGGGGACAAACACGGATTTTCACCGAAACATGCCTTTCGACTTCTCGAACTACTTGATTTTTTATAAGTAGTCTACTTCTCGCCTACAAATGGTCCAATGAATATATTGGCCATTCCGGGACAATCCAGATGCCCCGGGGGAACCGTTTAGGAGAGGAGGAATACAGATTTTCGTCGAAATCATGATATTTGTTGAGAAGTCTACTTCAAGCTTTGAAATGGAGCAATAATCATGCTGGTAATTTTGAGGCAACCTGGATACCCCGGAAGAACCCTTAGGAGGGGGCAAAAACGGAGTTTTGCCGAAACATGCTTTTCGACGGCTCAAACTTCATGATTTTTCATGAATAGTCTACTTCTAGCCTTGAAATGGACCAATAACCGTATTGGCCATTCCTGGACAATCTAGATGCCCCAGGGGAGGTGACCAATGGCAGTTGCCTTTATTTAAATACGAACTAAGATTGCGTGATGTTGGATTGATCTTTACAAGATCGATCCTTTTGATGTCGATTTTCTATGTTTTAAATTGATCCTATGACCCTAAGAAAAATTAGAAAGATCATCTTTTGTTTTGATCATTTCGATCTTCGGAAAATGAACCACAATTAAAACGTGATCGCGCACGGGAATGACCCTTACGTTGTGTATTCGGGATTGAATAAAAGGAAATAAAACACTGGTTTATTGACCGTCCTGCCATGGCGGAGGTATGAGAAATACTGATCTATTGTCTGATGATGTTATTGCTTAGTCGAGAGATATAATAAGTAGGGTAGCTATACATATGAATGACTTTGTCCAAACAAAACGTTTAATTGCACATGCTAAACTGATGAACCTGATCCAAAAAGTAGAAAACAGGAGGAAGAATGATAAATTTAGCAAAAATATCGTAGTAAAAAAAAATGTAATGTAAGGTGAGGCTGAAGGTAACAATTTTTTTTAACGGTTGTAGTGGCTAAATTTGTGGTGTGAACGAAAAAATGTAAATATGCTATGAAAACATGAAGCTTTGGCGACAACTTCATGTTTCATGTCGTCAGCAAAGCTGGCGGGGCCAACTCAGCAGTGGGCCAATTCCTGTCGCCAACCGCAATTGCTCAGCCGTATTGAAACCGAATGATTTGATTGTTTCTTACATTACTAGTGTCTATGTGAAACTATTCATGAACAGAATTTGAAGTCATTTGGTTCTTTAACGGCTGAGTAATACCGATTAGTGATGAGAATCGGTCCCGCACCCTATATGGGTTCAATCAGATGATTAAAAATCAGCAGTACAATAAATAGTAATCCCAAGTAACATTGCTAACACCATCCTGCTTTATTAAGTTTCATTAAAGTTTTTTGAAAGCCACTTGAATCTTATGGAGAGTGTGAGCTGTTTAGTGGAATACCTGTTACTAGAAAATAAGAAGAATGATTAGTAATTTCCATTTAATTCCAACTACCTTTATTGCTTATCTTGACAGATACGCGTATTTCGTCTACAATGTGCAGACTTCTTCAGTGTCGTGTACTTATACTCGTCTCGACTAGTATTAGTACACGACACTGAAGAAGTCTGCACATTGTAGACGAAATACGCGTATCTGTCAAGATAAGCAATAAAGGTAGTTGGAATTAAATGGAAATTACTAATCATTCTTCTTATTTTCCACTAGAATCTATTTGGTTTTATTATGGCATCAAGAGGTGCCAATAGGATTCATATTTTAGCCAGGTTTATGAGAATCCACACAGCTTGTTTACAACAATCTTAAAACCTCGTTTCTCAAATTCTATTTACTCCTATCAAAGGTTTTATTTCGATTTAATGAACTCGTAAAATGCTGTATTGAAATGCTGTTTTAGGACTCATTGATTTTATCTTATTATGGTCAGTTGAAAAAGCATTTTAAAACCAAAAGCACCAGACAAAAGCCTCCAGTAAATGCATTAAACGGCAAATTGGCATTGAAGGAAGTCACCATAAGACCAAATAGTTTTATTATAGTCATTTCGAAGAATAATTGGCTTTATGCCAAAACTGTGATTTTTTTCCAATCGCCATATTGAAATATAAGAAATAATTGAAATGTGGAAAAATAAATGCGTCAAATTTTCAATGGTGTGCAAATAAACTGTAGATCAGAGACTAATTTCGGCATTCTTTTAAATAATCTCATTCAATTCCAAGCACTTTTCAGGAAATTCGTGATTGATTTATCGAATATATTTGTTTTTATTTGATTTATGTTGTTGTAAATTCGCATAATTTCCGAGGCACATTAATTTTCGGCTCTTATCGTGCCAATATTCACCATAAAAATAATTGCGCATTTAATTTGGAGCATAATACGCTGCAGAAAACCCAATTTGTTTTGGATATTTTGCTATCAAACAAAATTTTCCGCAACACTAGATTTTTTTTGTACTGCTGAATGTATCAGAAAAGCAGAGAATCGAACAAAGCATAACAACAAAAACCAACCTCGATTTCACAGTGAAGTTTGACAGCTGTGGCCATTTGACCGTATGCTGGTTTTCATGGCAGCCAATAGGTTTTATGAAGGTTCTCAAGTGGTCATAACATCTTTCACTAGAACATTTTCAAAATCCTTATGTTCTTATAATAGTTTTATTAACTAGTTTTCACAACCGTCTATAGAGTGGGCCATTTTGTACAAATTTCGGCTTTAAAGAAGAATAGAGGAGGTGTTGGTAGACAAAACAGTTTTGAATGTAGTTTTATCAACAAAGCCGGGAGGAGTGCTGTACGGCTGAAATAAAACTAAAATTGTTACTTGGGATGGGCCAAGATGAGAACCTTGTGACACCTAAGGCTGATTACTGGTAAATTTGATTGCTTTTCTATTCCATCTATATTTTCTATTTGCTCTCAAATCACACTGAAATATTCTAAAACATTCCAATGTGCTTATAAATTAGTAAAAATAGTAAACAAAGAAAGCTGCGTCAAAGCTATGTGATCCGTTTTGCTCATTCTGGAAGCTCATGAACTCGATTACCGAACTGGTTACCGAAATTACCGAAATCTGGCATATTCGGTAAATAGCACGGCAATAAAATTCATGAGTTTTCAAAATCAAAGAAAAACTGATCCAATTGACATAGCTTTCTTAGTTTATCATTTTCACTAATTTATGGGCAGTCCACCCCGGTTTTTATCCAGACAGTAGAGGAATTGAATGCTTAATCACTTTGTTTTGTTGGGCTTAGCTTATTCACTTTGCCCGCTCTATGGATATATTCAACTGAATTTGTTTAATTTTGTAACCAATTCAGCAAATAATAACATTAGCACATGTTGGACATTACAAAATAGTAAATGTGAAATTGATATGGTTTCCTTCGTCAATGACTCTTGGACAGAATAGGTGTCCATAGCTGCTCTGTCCATATCTTCATGCACGGTCGAAATTTAGTAACATCGACATGTTTTGGGTGAAAAACTGTATTTGTCTCCTCCTGAAGGATTTCCTCGGTTGTTCCGGAATGGTCAATATAGGCATTCGTCCATTTAATGACTAGAAGTAGATTGTTTACAAAAGTCATGAAGTTTGAGCCGTTGGAAGGCATGTTTCGGCAAAAGTCTGTATTTGTCACCTCCTAAATGGTTCTTCCAGGGCATTCGGGTTGTCTCAGAATGGCTCATTTGGTCATTAATCAATTTCACGGCTAGAAGTAGACTACTCAACAAAAATCATGAAGTTTGTAACGTCTAAAGGCATGTTTCGGTGAAAATCTACATTTTCCCCCGGGGCATCCGGATTGTCCCGGAATGGTCAATATAGTCATTGGGCCATTCCTAGGAAGGAATTAGAATACTTATAAAAAATCATGAAGTTTGAATCGTCCGCATTTGTCTCCTCCTGAAGGGTTCCTCCGTAGAATCCAGATTGTCTCGAAATGGCGAATATGTCTCAAAATGGCCAATTGGTCCATTTCAAGGCTAGAAGTAGACTATTCATGAAAAATCATTAAGTTTGAGCCGTTGGAAGCCGCATGTTTCGAACATTCGTTTTTGTTCCCTCCCTAAAGAGTTCTTCCGGGCATCCGGGTTGTTCCAGAATGACCAATATGGCCATTGATCCATTTCAAGGCTAGAAGTAGACTACTAAACAAAAATCATGAAGTTTGAGCCGTCGAAAGGCATGTTTCGGCAAAAATCTGTATTTGTCCCCTCCTAAAGGGTTCTTCCGGGCCTCCGGGTTGTTTCAGAATGGCTCATTTGGTCATTGATCAATTTCATGGCTTGAAGTAGACTACTCAACAAAAATCATGAAGTTTGAGCCGTCGAGAGGCATGTTTTGGCGAAAATCTGTATTTGTCCCCTCCTAAACGGGTCCTTTCGGGGCATCCGGGTTGTCTTAGAATGGCTCATTTGGCCATTGATCATTTTCATGGCTTGAAATAGACTACTCAACAAAAATCATGAAGTTTGAAACGTCGAAAGGCATGTTTCGACGAAAATCTATATTTCCCCCCTATTAAACGGTTTCCCCGGGGCATCTGGATTGTTCCGGGATGGCCAATATAGTCATTGGGCCATTTCTGGGCTATAATTAGAATACTTATAAAAAAAAAATCATAAATTTTGAGCCGTCGAAAGGGGTGTTTCGGTGAAAATCCGCATTTGTTTCTTCCAGAAGGGTTTCCCCCGGTGCATCCGGATTGTCCCGGAATGGCCAACAAAGTCATTGGTCCATTTCAAGGGCTAGAAGTAGACTGTTCATGAAAAATCATGAGGTTTGAGTCGTCGAAAAGCATGTTCCGATGAAAATTTGTATCTTTCGCCGCCCACGGATCGTGGCAAAACATGCCATCTGCCGGCACAGATTCAATGTGGCCAATCGGGTCAAAAAGGGCAGTACTAATCGGAAACTGAAAATTGGGACTCTTAAAGGATGTCCACGATGAAATTGCCACACTATGAAATTGCTCTAACTTTTTAACCGTTGGGTAGAATTTAATGAAAATTTGGGTGGATTTAGTTCATTATTTACATCCTGCAAGTTTTCAAGTCCTGTGATCAAAACTCACGGAAATGGAGTCGAAAGAACAGCTAGTGCGTGATAAAATCTTGCGCATTCATCACGAGAACAAGGATCTCTCGCATCGTTCCATCGCTAAAACGTTGGGAATCGCGAATTCCACGGTGTCGCGAGTGATTAAGCGGTTCGAGGAACGGTTGACCACCGATCGGAAGCCCAGAAGTGAAGGAAAAAGTATTCCGTACAACACCAAAAATCACAACCGCGTAGTTGGGGCCTTCAACCGAAATCCGAACGCCTTCGTTCGGGATGTGGCTAAGAAGCTGCACCAAAGCCAAAGTTTTGTCCAGAAGGCCAAAACTAAGGCTGGGCTTCGAACGTTCAAGGTACAAAAGGCCCCTAATCGCGACGAGAAGCAGAACAAGTCCGCCAAAACCCGTGCCAGGAAGTTGTACCTCAACATGCTGACGAAAGTTGAATGCTGCACCATGGACGACGAAACATATGTGAAGGCCGACTTCAAACAAATCCCCGGCAACCTGTTTTTCACGGTCAAGGATAAGTTCAGCGTTCCGGAGCATGTCCGCACTCAGAAGATGTCCAAATTTGCGAAGAAATTCCTGGTTTGGCAAGCCATCTGCACGTGCGGGAAGCGGAGTGCACCTTTCTTGACCCAGGACACGATGAACGGACAGGTGTACATAAAAGAGTGCCTCCAGAAGCGGCTGCTTCCTCTCCTGAAGGCCCACAACGTCCCAACAATCTTCTGGCCGGATTTGGCCTCATGCCACTACTCCAAGGACGTGCTGAAGTGGTATGCGGACAATAAGGTCAATTTCGTGCCGAAAATGTTCAACCCTCCCAACACTCCGTAGCTCCGCCCCCTCGAGAAGTACTGGGCGATTATGAAGCAGCACCTTCTTAAACGACCTAAGGTAGTGAAGACAGTCGAGGAACTGAAGAAAGTATGGGTTTACATGCAAAAAACGGTTGATTCACAGGTTGTGCAGAATCTTATGGCCGGGGTTAAGGCCAAGGTGCGGGCATTTGCGTATGGACTGTAAATAAAATACGAATAAAATGGTAGAATGAAGTTTAATAGTTATTTCTCAATCCCTGAAAATTTGATGGCAATCGGATGAAAACTCGAATTTTGCGAATCAATTTTGTGTGTGGCAATTTAATCGTGGATACCCTTTATGAGCATCTTGACTGCAAAGACTTTAAAATATGCTCATATATTGTTTCCACAATGTGCGTTTGAAATCTGGGTCCATATGACCCGAAACACCTTATTCGTAACTTTTTTTAACAGCGCTTCAGAAATATCCATCAAATTTGGGTTCAATGCAGAAACATACCCCTCTTTGAATTGGGGAGAAGTCAAGAAAATTCAATCGTCTAGATGCTTATTTTGGAAAGTTATAGCATTTTTAAAACCCATTCCAGGTTATATTGATCCTGATACCTAAAGAAGGTTAATGTAATTAGGTGATGTCACAGGAATACATTTTTGCAATCAATTTTGATCTTTTAACCGTTTAAACTACCAAAACGACAACAACCTGAGTAATAATTATCAGCAACATCACAGGATCATATTTGATTTTCTATTTAATCTCAGACTCTACAAGGGATTAAAGCATGATTAATTCGTTTAGAATATTGAAACGTTTCTTGAAAGAGGTTCTCTTTGTTATTCTCAAACTGGCTTGAGGCCGGTAGGTTCATAGTCTCGTGCACAAAAGTCATCTGTTTCAATTTAAAAAAATCCATCAACTTTTTCCACAAGCTCAACGGAGCAGTAATAAACACACGCACAAAATTATTGGAAAAGTTTTCGGGAGCTAAAAATGCAGCATCTGAAGAAGTTTTTCGTTTGTTTCGCGCATAATTTTCAGAGAAAACCGCGATAAATTAATCAACGGCAGAACCAAAACACGCCAGTTTCAAGAATAGCTCAAAAAGTTTCTTCTGAATGGTGCAAATAGAATTTTTTGGATGATTCGTTTGAGTAATTCTAGAAATCTCACAGGTGGAAAATGTATCTGTCAGACTTTCTCTAAAATATGTTTGGCATGTACCTGAAGTGTGAATAAATGATTGATAAATTGATTTCCGATTTTTGTTTAAATGGAAATTGATACACTAATATCTTCTTCTAGGTATTTTGAGAAAAATATGCATTATTACAACTATCCTATAACAATTGAGACGTAACGTGTCCTTTTTGTGTTGATATAAATGCTTTGCTTCTCAAACATTGCGCTGATAATTGGTATGGAAAAAATCGGGGGGAAAGGTAAATAGTATTTAAGAGAAGTCAATTTTGGAAAATAATAAATTGGTGGGGTATGAAACGTGCATTTTTTTAAATTGAACTCGATAAGTAAAAAAGCTTCCATGAATGGAAAACAAGATACATAAAAAACGAAATTGGAGCCGTGTCTCAATCCCAAAGGCAAGAATTTCAGAAAATCGTTAGGAAAACGTCAAATGATGTTTAGACAGAAAGTATTCGTTTCGCGGATCTAGTTGAGAGTAATGCTGGGACTAATAATGAAAGTAAAACATATGTATGTGTGTATGTATGTATTTATGGTAGCCACCATCCCTTCATGCCCTTGGCTTGGATGCAGCAACACTTAATAGCAAGATCAAATTGAGCCACCGATCTGAACTCACAATATCGCTGTAGGAGGGGTGTACCCGTAAGCAGAAACACTCACGCGAAATCCACGGGAAATTAAGAATCTCCTTCCAACGATACGATCCAACAATTCGAATAACCCAATTCGCAATACCTATTAAGCTTTCTACAGGATGGCTTGTTAAGAAGGGCGCGTCACTCTCACTGAAACTGTTGGAGTAGAATTCGCAGCATCACAATCGAATCGGTAGGATAAAGAAAATGATAATGCTCGTTCCCTCCTAGACTCAGGCAGTCAATCAAACCATCGTCCAGTTTCAGCTTGAATGATACCCTGATGCTCCCTCCCAACCCAGTATTTATTATATATAATGTACATAATATGTCATATCATGCAATATATGCAGTATGTAATAAAGCAATGAAATATACTATAATATTTAATTAAAATATGCCATGGTTGGAATCCGTCATCCTGTAATTTAAATATGGTGATAAATAAAATTATATGATGAAATAAAATTATATGATGAAATAGGCATATGATAATCATATAAAAGCTGCATCTTTACAGCTCAATCAGTGGGAGATGAATATAACTCTGGAATGTGAAGGTCTTATTGCAATTAAATCTATGTATATAAAACTGGATTTCTGTCTGTCTGTCTGTCTGTTTGAACCTCATAGGTTCGAAAACTACTGATCCGATCAGCGTGAAATTTTGAATGGAGAAGGTTTTGGGGCCGGAGAAGGTTCTTATGGTAGTTTGAGACCCCTCCCTTCTCTCGAAAGGGGGGCTCCTATACAAATGAAGCACACATTTCTGCATAACTCGAGAACTGATCAAGCAACGGAACCCAAGTTTAACATGTGGAAGTTTTTAGAGGCAAGAAATGTTTCTATGGTAGTTCGAGACCCCTCCTCTCTCTAGAAAAGGAGGCTCTCATACAAATGAAACAGAAGTTTCTGCATATCTCAAAAACTAATCAAGCAAATGGAACCAAATTTGGCATGTGGGGTTTTATGGAGGCGAAAAATGTTTCTATAGTGGTTTGAGACCCCCCCCCCCCTCTCCTAGAAGGGGTGCTGTCATACAAATGAAACTGAAATTTCTTCATAACTCTAGTTCTAATAAAGCAAATGGAACCAAATTTGGCTTGCGGGGATTTAAAGGAAATAAATGTTTCTACAGTAGTTTGAGACCCCTCCTCTCTTTCTGGAGGGGAGGGGGGAGGGCGGGCTCCCATAAAAATGAATCACAAGTTTCTGCAGAACTCTATAACTAATCAAGTAAATGAAACCAAATTTGGCATGTAGAGGTTTTTGAAGGCAAGCAATGTTTCTAAGGTAACTCGAAACCCCTCCGCCCTCTGTTAGAGGGGGGCTCTCATACTAATGAAACACAAATTTGTGCATAACTTGAGAATTAATCAAGCATATGGAACCGAATTTGGCAAGTGGAGGTTTTTGGAGGAGAGAAATGTTTCTATGGAAGTTTGAGACTCCTCCGCCATCTGAAAGGGGGAGGGAGGGGGGTTTCCATACAAATGCAATACAAATTTCTGAATAACTCGAGAACTTATCAAGTTAATGAAACCAAATTTGGCATGTGGAGGTTTTCGAAGGCAAGAAATATTTCTATTGTGATTTGAGACTCCTCCGCTCACTGAAAGCGGGGTCTCTCATACAAAGGAAACACGAATGTCTGCATAACTCGAGAACAAATCAAGCAAATGGAACCAAATTTGGCATGTGGGGGGTTTTGAAGGCAATGATTGTATGGTGGTTTGAGAAACCACCCCCCTCTGGAAGTGAAGGCCCCCATACAAATGAAACACAAATTTCTACCAAAAATGAGAATTATACAGGTTACTTAAACACGTGTATTTCTCTGGTAAGAAACATGTTTTGGTAGAAGTTTGAACCCCTGCTTATTCAAGAAAAAGAAACTCATTTTGAAAAAAAAACCATAAATGTGCCAGTTATATTAAATTTTCCTTCATTTAATTGCAAGCGTAGCAGCGCACGCAACGGGTTCAGCTAGTATATAGAATGAATAAAATGTGCCCTAATACACTCCCTTGTGGTACACCAAGGCTGTTATCCAAAGGGCTCGAAACAGAATCATTAAAAGCAGTCCGTTGGGTTCTGTCAGACAAATGGCTTTCGAACCATCTGTATGCAGAACCCGAAAATCCAAAGCGTTTGATTGTTTCTAACAACAAGGGCCGAGAAATCGTTTCAAAAGCGCGTTTCAGATCCAAAAAAACAGCAACAATCGTATCTTTACGCTCTACATTTTCTTTCCATTTTGCTAACACTAAATTTAACGCTGTTTCACAAGAATGACTTTCGCGGTATCCCGATTGTTCCGGCGCAATCAAATTATTACTATTTCAATACGTTAACGGCTGGCCTTTTACAACAAGTTCCAAAATCTTTTCTAAAGTGTGCAACATGTTAATAAAGGGTGATACGGTCAAAATTTGGTCAAGGGAAAACGCGTGTAAATCGGTGAAATCGTTTATTTAAAAAATCAAATTAAATTTCTTTTTCAAGTTCAATTAGTATAAAATTCAGGAAAAATATTCAGTTAGGCTTCCGCTTTTCCAAATCCGAATTGCCGGGCCTTACGCTTGACCCCTGCCATCAGATTTTGTACAGCCACCTTGTCCACCTTCTTCGCCGCAGAAAGCCAGTTTGCCTTGAACTGCTGCTCGTCCTTAGCAGTTTTTTTGGTCTTCTTTAGGTTCCGCTTGACAATAGCCCAGTATTTCTCAATTGGGCGGAGCTCTGGCGTGTTGGGGGGGTTCTTGTCCTTGGGAACCACCTGCACGTTGTTGGCGGCGTACCACTCCATGGCCTTTTTACCGTAATGGCAAGATGCCAAATCCGGCCAAAACAGTACGGAACAACCGTGTTTCTTCAGGAAAGGCAGCAGACGTTTATTCAAACACTCTTTCACGTAAATTTCTTGGTTGACAGTCCCGGAAGCTATGAAAATGCTGCTTTTCAAGCCACAGGTACAGATGGCTTGCCAAACCAGAGTCACTACCTTCTTGTAAGTCGATAGTTCGGCTCGTTTTTTGGCTCGATGCACGGTTGTAGACGATACACCCAGCTTATTTGCGGCATCTCGGAGAGATAGGTTAGGGTTTCGCTTGAAACTACCGGCAACTCTCTTTGTCGTCTCAGCGGCTTCCGGTTTTCGATTTCCCCCCGATCCAGACTTCCTGGCTGTCGACAAACGTTCCCCAAACACTTTAATTACATTTGTAACGGTTGATTTGGCAACTTTTAGCGATTTTGCCAACTTTGCGTGCGAGTAGCTCGGATTTTCGCGATGCGCGAGCAAAATTTTGATACGCTGCTCTTCTTGCTTGGACGGCATTTTGACAACTGAAGAGTGAATTCCAAAATCAAAATAGGAGCAACATTCTACACACACACACACCTTCAAAATGAGGGGTGTTCAGGTTTTTTAAATGCAAAATTGAAAGAAATACGTCAAGTTGATATTGACCAAATTTTGACCGTATCGCCCTTTAGGACGAAACTCTTCTGCTTTAATCGTTCCAGCAACTTTTTGAATGGGAATGACTAAAGATTCTTTCCAAACTTTTGGCACGTGCCCGGTTTGCAGCGATTCATTAATAAGGTCCAGCAGGTTGTTTCTGATGACATTAAAGCAATCCTGTACTACTCTTGCATAAACGTTATCTACTCCAGCCGTTTTGTTCAAAGAAAAGCAAATAGATTTTAGATCCTCTAATGTTTTTGGGTGAAAACATTCAAAACTACAGTTAACATTAATCGGCTGTTTAATTTCGTCTGGCTCATCTACTAGATCAATGGATTGATTAATTGACAAAATACTATCGACGAAATATTCATTATATCTACATGCAATGATGTCCTCTGACTGTTCTATTGTGCCATTGAAGGTTATGGATCGCGGTTTGCAATTACTAGGTTTTAACAAAGATGTAAAAAAATTTCCATAACTCTTTGCTGTTGTTTTGATGCAAATCAATTTTCCTCTGAATATATTCAAAACGAGTTTGTTTAACTGATTGCGAATATTTGTTACGCCCATCTTTGTACCTATTCTAAAAGATATGCCTATTAGTTCTACGCCATTTCTTGTACAGCTTGTCTCTTTTACGTTTAAGAAGCAAAAGATCCAAATTGTACCAGCTGTTCGAGTTCTTTACTAAAACAAATTTATTTTTGACTAGTTTATTGGTACATATTTTTAAGACGTCTGTCAAAACAGCTGATTTCTGATCTAGAGAACCAGTATTTGTTTGAAAGTCTACACTTCTTTCGACAAGTCTAAAAATAGTTGTTCCGAATACTTTTTCCAACACTTCAATTTTACATAATCACTGTCACCACTACTGTTATCTTCAACGTTAATAATAATGGTTTCGTGATCGGTTACTTTCAAGTCAGAGTTTATAACAACACTAACAGAATCAAAATTACAGTACACATGGTCAATCAAAGTTTTACTGTGTCTGGAAATACGCGTATATTCATTAACCAATTGTTTTAAATTAAAGAATTCTGCTAATCGTTTCAAATGCTTCGAATTATTATTGTCACAATAATTGATATTAAAATCACCAGCAAGCACATTTAGTTTACTAGAATCTTCAAAAATCTCATACCAGTTTTCCAAAATTTCAATAAAACGCTGGTCACTAGAACTGAGAGAATGATACAGTACACCATAATTACCGATCTGCATGCCACGAACAACTGCAATGCTTAAAAACCAATTGCCGTCACAAACTTCGTTCAATTGAAGCTTGAATTGAACTGATTCTTTAGCATAAATAGCAACGCCGCCAGTGTGCCTAGAATGTGATAAACAAGCAGCCACATTATATCCCGGAATACTATATTGATCAAATGCTTGCATGTCAACTATATGCGTTTCTGATAAAAAGACTAAATATGAACGTTTTTCCTCTACAATCTGACGCTATTCTACGTAGTTTGTAGACAACCCGGCAATATTGAAGTACAAAATATTGAATTTACTCACATTACTAATGGAATTTGGTTGCTATTCATTGAAATGCAGGCTGTTTTTTTTCGTACATATAATCGCTTGAAAATTTCACATTATGTTCACATAAAACCTAGGTACATAAAAAACGAAATCGGAGCCATGCCTGAATCCCAAAGGCAAGAAGTTCAGAAAGACGTTAGGAAAACGTCAAATGATGTTTGCCAAGGACGATATCATTGCCTACATCCCACTGCGGGGTAGATCAAGGCACGCCCTTGGCTTGAGTATTACTTTGCCCATGCCCTTTTGCTCAACTTTCAATACTTCTATTCTAATTCCAACCTGATGAGCGGACATCTCCTTCTACATCATAATCATTACTCCACGCACGGAGAATACAAACATAACAATTAGAGTAGCCGGCGTCGGTGGTGTAGTGGTAAGCGTGACTGCTACTTGGCACCCCAGTGGGTCTGGGTTCAATCCCAGTCGACGTCGGTGGTTTTTCTGAGGCGAAAAAATGTGGTCACGTCTTCCTTCGGAAGGGAAGTAAAGCCGTTGGTCCCGGCTCATATTCATGAGTCGTAAGGTAGGGTCCAGATGATGGAGCCGTCTTCCTGGCGTCGGTGATTGTCACTATGTGAGAAAATAGGCCGACGTAAAAAAAAGAAAAAGAAAAAAAAAACAATTAGAGTATGGTTGTAGAATGCTATTTCAACTGACCATTATAAGATAATATGAATGAGTCCTAAAACGGCATTTCAAAACTGCATATCACGAGTTCATAAAATCAAAATAAAACCTTTGATTTGAGTAGAAGTAATTTGAGAAAACAAGGTTTAGTGATCGTTGTAAACAAGCTGTGTAGATACCTATAAACCTGACAAAAATATGAAATTTATTGGCACCTCTTGGTGCCATAATAAAACAAAATTGATTTCTAGTGGCTTTCATAACACTTTAAGGAAACTCAATAAAACTAGAGAGTTTTGACAATGTTACTTGGGAATATTGTGTGTTTGGTGGGATCAGAAAAGGAGTAGTGTACTACGAGCTTCTAAAAACTCAGCGAAACAGTTAATGCTGACCGCTACCGACAAGCAATGTTCAATTTGAACCACGCATTAATCGATAAATGCCCAGAACGGGTTCGAAGACCTGGCAAAGTCATTCTGCAGCATGGCAACGCTCCTGCACATTCCGCTAAAGTGGTCAAAGAAACGATTTATTCGTATGGTTGGGAACTCCTACCCCACCCACCGTATTCACTAGACCTGGTGCCTTCTGATTATCATATCTTCTCATCGATGGGACCTGCACAGACTTTCGATAATGTACGAAGAATGGATGTCAATGAAAGACGATGCTTTCTTTTGGAATGGTATCCTTAAATCACCTGGGAGATTGATAAAATGTGTAGAAAGCGAGGGTCAATACTTTGAATAACAATGTTTTGCCATTGTTGCAAAATAATTGCGTAATTTTCATAAAAAAAAAAACGGCGCACTGAGTATGCTCTATTCACTTGTTAAAAACAAATTATAAAGGGGCCAAGTACTCTTTTTGTTAGGGTCTATGAGGGGAGGGAGCTCCAGCATTTTCTTACGCGCCATTTTTTTTTACAAAGGTGGAAGGGGGGTGTTGAGAAGTATGAAAATAAGAACGTCTTACATAATTAGTGTACCGCCCGGAGCGAGTTAAGTTGTCGGTTTCATCTGTAATTTTTTCGTAGCATTTTGCCACTTTAATCAGCCTCTACTGTGAGTTATCCTTTCGGCAACTAATCATTGTTTGGAAGAGGTAGGGAATTTTCTATCACCACACTTTACGTTCTCATAAAAAGGTCAATTGTCTCGCAGTATGATTACACCGTCGGCGACAGTAATTATGAAATGGTGGACGAGTTTTGAAATGGGATCAATTTGGATATTAATTTTCTTCCCAACGAATCAAAAGTGCAAAGAGCTGCTCGAAGAAACTTTTTGTTTGTTTGTTTTTGCTTTCGTTTGAGAAGGGTGAGCGAAGATAATTGGGTTGAGGAAAATTCATTTACATGTACTGCTGAAAAAAATCTTCAGCTTATTCCGAACTCCAGCGAATCGAAAAGGAATGATCAACTGCAAAGCTTTCAAATTAATTAAGAAATAAAGTACGATTAGTTTTATTTTAGGTGATTACGTTCGCCGAATGTAATGCATCTTTTTTACTAATGGAAATGGTTTATTCCTGTCCAATCAACTATAATTCTGGAATGAAAACAAATACAAGCGTACGACCCCTCGGTGAACTTTTTTGACCTAAAATAACATTTTCATTTAGAAACATTCCTACATTCCCGCAAACACCACGTTCGAAGAAACTTGTCTAACGTCGTTGTGTGGCAGAGCTTTGGCACCCTCGCTCCATCATCATAATTCATAAATTTTGCACTCATTTTGCGGTGTCGTTTTTTGATGTAGGACATTTCAACATTCCGGTAGCATGTTCCCCAAAATGTGGAACCTCAAACTCCAACTGACATACATTGGGGTGAATCCGTTTTGTGTACGTACCGTACGCTTAGCACTGAAGCGAGAAATGGTGAGTAAATATTTCACAACATTTGAGCCTAGACAAACAATAACTATGAAACCAAACTTTCACTCGGGAAAGTGGGATATGTTGAAAGTGTGTCTGTAGCTATGTCTACACGCTGATGAACGATACACCGGAGCATAAATTAAACCGAGCCAACATCACCGGGTGAGAGGAATACGTGACTATACGATAACTTGTGCACCAACGCTGTTCACGGGTTCTCAGGGGGGTATCTGCGCTATTGTTTGATTTAATCTAGCATGCAAAACAACTCCTACCAAATGCTGATGGAGTCAACATGGATACTCGAAATGAGCTACTGTTTGATTTGCTTGGATTGAAATAACTAATCATATTTGATAAGTTCTTCTCGACGACTATCACTGGAATGTGGTTGGATAGTTAACAAATTGTAATGTTGACAAAACATCTAAGAAGTGTTTTAGAAGGATGTTCATCTTCTCAGAATACTGGATTATGCGGTGGAGTCTCCGATATAATGATTTAAGGCAAACTCTCCTGTCGTCGCGAAAGAAGATGACATAAACAACTACACGTATCACATTGTTGTAGCGTGTAATGTAGCTGAAATATAAGTTGCCATATTTATTTGAGATTATTTTAATAATCGTCTTGCATATTATGTTATTTACAACAAAAAGGTCTATGAATTAGATCCGCTCAAACTTGGGGCACTAATTTTATTCTTGCATTTCAAAAAAAAAAAAAAAAAACCGACCGCTCCTCATTTTGTAGGTTGGTGCTTGCAAAATGATGCTTCTATTGATCAATTTTACGTCAACTCGTTTAGCACTATCTTATAACCGAATGAAACTTTTTGTAAGTCAAGATTTCGTCATCCCTGGAAACACACTTGTTGTCATACGGTTGAGATAACATAAATATGACTTCCTAAGTCATAATCAAGTTACTACAACTGATTATGACCGTAGTTTGTTATTTGGCATACTAATCAACTTTGCATACCATGTGTTTAGAAAATTTATTTGGACTATCTTTTAATTTAATTTAATTTTATTGGTGTAAAAACAATACAAATCCAAACCATTGTCTATAATATTTCGCCAATGTACTCGATTCATGACTGCTGCTTTCCAATCTCTTTGACGACGCACACTCGCCAGATCTTGCAGCACCTAGTCCGCCTACTTTGCTCGATGCGCTTAACGTCTTTTTGTATCGGCCGGCTTGAAGAAGAACACCATCTTTGCAGGGCTGTTGTCCGGCATTCTTGCAACATACCGTGCCCAACGTATCCTTCCAGCTTTCGCCACTTTCTGGATGCTAGAGTTGAGCGAGCTCGTGGATCGTTCTTTGCCGTCACACACCGTTCTCCTGCACACCGCCAATGATGGTCCTAATCTCTGGATTTCACGGCTGCAGCAGTAGTTGTCTGCCATAAACAAGGATCCGAGGAAAACGAATCACTGCACCAATTCGAAGGTATCCCCGTCTATTTCAACGCTGCTTCCCAGGCCTTTTCGTGCTTTGTTCCTTCTACTACAAAGTACAAAAATAAGAAAATTAATAATCACGTTCTTCTCTTCTTCTTTCTGTCGGGGTACAAACTCACTGCGACCATTTATTGACCTATTGTGGTAAGACCCATTTATTGTGTGCAGTTCATTTCTACACCCACCAGTATTTAGGACTGAAGGTTGTTTTTTAGGCCTGCGTTATACCCCAGTCCGAAATAGCATCTATAATGAATGCTCTTGCCTTCTTGGGATTTATGTTCCACCAGATATCTCGAGGTTGCATTATGCAACTCCTGAAATAACGTTTCCTCTTATTAAAGAGAAAACTGGTTTCACAAAGTAGATGCCCTAAGGATTCAGTTTTTGACCCACAGAACTGACATTTTTCAGAATGAATCTTCTTTAGCTTCATTAGGAAGTGTCGAGATGGGCAGTGGTCGGTTAATAAGCCTACATACACACTTAATTCACGTTTGCTAAGTTTCAGCAGTACTTTCGTGTGTTTCACGCTTGGAACAATGAATCTTTTTGACTGGTTTATTCCAGTTGCAGTGTGCCAATTTGCTCCTGCAGTCTGTTTCTCCCAGTTTCTAAGCTCCATCGATAATGCACTTGAGGATACTCCAGGTTCTAGTCTATAGAAGGTGTGAAGAGACCCCTCCCTAGCAAGTTGGCCAGCAACTTCGTTGCCTGCAATGTTACTATGACCTGGTACCCAGAATAGGTGGACCCTATTCTTTGACGCCAGTTCTTTTAGTAATTCAATGCATTCCCACACAAGCTTGGAATAGCACTCAAATGCACTGAGAGCTTTCAAAACCGCCTGGCTGTCTGAGAAGATACAGATATTGGCGTGTCTGTATTTCCTTTTAAGACAGATGGCAGCGCATTCTAAGATTGCTTGAATTTCGGCTTGAAATACCGTAGGCCATTTGCCCATTGGTATGGCGAGTTGAGTCCTGGGTCCATACACTCCAGCCCGTATGTGTAAAATAAAATAGATCCTGTTGAAAGTGTTGGCCCATCAGATTCCCTCGTGTTCCGATCATCGATCGTTACTTTGTATGGTATATCTAAGATGGGTTTTTGTTGCATCCAGTCTTCATTTTGTGTCACCAACGGATTTATGTTGACATTTTCTTTTATTATTTGTAAATTTCCTGTTAGGTCACCCTCAAAGATCCTTTTGTACCTTTTAAGTTTTAAGGCACTTTTTACTGCATCTACCTGTACACATTTATGCAAGGGTAACAGATGCAGAGTGATAGTGGGAGCACTTCGAATAGCTCCTGTGATCGATAGAGTTGCTAAACGTTGCAGTTTAGCCAGTTCTCGTTGAGCTGAGTTTATTTTGGTTCTGAGCCACACACTTAGAAATTATGAACTTTACACGAGACGTTATTCATGTTTGTAAAAAGTCAGGGAACGTAAAGAATGATTTCGTGTAAAATTATGTCTCATAAAACTGACACATACGCAATTCGACGAAAGATGTGTTTGATTGAATTTATTTTCTCATCTCTTTCAACTCATTTTTATGTGCAAAAGGACGCTTGCATGTGTCGGTCTCAGCAGACAGAAATTTACATGACATTTTGGTAGTGTGCACCAGACTAGAGAAGCATACGATATCTTCGGTCTTATGACTGCCAGATAAATCCAACGGATTATTCTATGCCTCAGTGCCCATTTCTCCCCAATTGCTCTCCGACAGGCCCAAAGAGCAGCAGTTGCTTTGTTTACAACATGCTCTAAGTGTTTACTCCAATTCAATTTCCGATCTAGTATGACTCCTAGATATTTAACTTGAGAGGAGAAAGTCAACTGATGATGATGATGATGATTATGATATAAAACTACCATCTATTGTAGCAAGGTAACTTCCCATAGCAGTGGAATAATCTGAAAAACGATTTGATCAGGATTCTATTATTGTATGTGATCATCAAGCTCCTGTATGAAGGGCCAAAAACGTTTGGGCGGGCCCGTAAGCAGAGACACTTACGCGAAATCCGCGAATATAGGGAAAAGAATCTCCTTCCAAAAGCAAGTTCACACGCACAGCACTAGAATCGAGCCCTCGATTGACAGAATAAACCCAATAGATGATGTCGAAGAGCCCGCCCTCGTTCCGCGAAATGTTAACAATAGGGAGGAGGCAGTCCCATGCTCCCTATCAAAATCGTTTTACTTGGGTGCCCTGATGGTCCCTCCCTTTCCCCGTTATATCTTATTTAATATTTTGTATATTTTGTACACACAATATTAGGATATCATTATAGACAAACATGCCAATTTATTCAAATTTCAAACTTGAATGATACTACCAATGGATTGTTACTGAAAAATAAATAAAAATTAGATATGAATTAATATCCTTCTTGTCCTGGAAAAGCTGAAAACAGAATAGATCATTCCAAATATCAAAGATAAAATTTCAATAAAAGATGTTGTTTTAAAAGACATGTAGTAATATTTTTTTTTTTATACACTGTTCTAGTAACATTTCAAAGATAACAATTGGAGTGAACGAAGAGTCCGGTTTGATGATTCCTGAAATAAATGGCTTATCTTACCATAATGCCAATAAACACAATATTAAAATATAATCTTACATTGCTTATAAGCACATGCCAGTCTTCTAGTAGTTGAGATTCAGAAGTGCAATTTTAAATTTAGTGTAATGCTGAAATGCTGAAAAACAAATTAAACCTTTGATGCCCGTCGTGTTTCTCCCGGCTCTTACATGGTTTTGGAATGCAAAAATGATTCCAAAGCGTGCTGAAATTATTGATAGAATGAGAATGGGAAATATACAATATGATTTAAAGGTACACGATCTTCAGTCGCACCCCCTCACTTCGCTATTGTCAGATTGACAACATTGCCCAGGCTACACCAACCAGCGTCTCCATGTTTCAGCTGGCAGTTTTTTGTGATCATATGACTCGTGGAGGCGTGAGGTAGGAACTTGTGAGGACGAGAGGTCAGCCGCATCCTCCTTCGAAGTTGTCAACTCACCATTTGAAGCCCTAACTTGAGAGGAGAAAGTCAACTGTACCCCAACTAAAGACGGTGCCCTTCTGTTGATGTCTTTTTCTTGTAAAAATTACAAGAGTTGTTTTTGAGGGGTTTCCATTCAGCCCCTTCCTCCTGTACCAAGCAAGAGTGTAGTTTAATGCTGATTGCATTCTGTTTGCTAACGTTGCATCGTGCTTTCCCGTATTATTATTACGATGTCATCCGCGTAGCCTATGACTACATAGCCCATTGCCACCAAGTTATTCAGCAGATTATCAACAATTAAAGACCACAAAAGTGGTGAGAGCACAGCCTCTTTGCGGACAGCCTTTTGATGTACTTAATTCAACTGTTGATCCGCCTAATCTAGAGACAATGCAGCGATGTGTCAGCATCGCACTGATCCAGTCCACGATGGAGCCATTAAAGCCCCGTGTTTTCATAGCTGAACTGATTGAAGAATGTGAAGCATTATCAAAAGTACCTTCAATGTCCAAGAACGCACACTTGCCTTTTGAATAGGCAAATTGTAACTTGTTCAGCTCCTGAATTTTCAAATACGAGTTTTTAATATAATCATCCAATTTTTAATATAATAGAGGTTAAACTTATGTCTGTATGCCTTAGCTAGTGTTTTATCCCTTTTGCCGTTCTTGGGTATGAAAATAACTTTTACCCTCCTCCACCAAACGGGAATATAGCATAGTGTCATGCTACTAATAAACAACTGTACTAAGACCGGGACAAACCGTGCTGAAATAGAGCAGGGAAGAGACCGTCTTCCCCCGCGGCTTTGAAAGGTCCGAAGGAATTGATTGCCCAGTCCACCATCGTTGCTGAGACAATTTTACGGGACTTTTAGAGTGCATCACAACTGTTCATAGTTCGTCCAGGATTCACCCTCAACTGTCTCATTTCATTTCAATTAGAAGCAACTGAGCCTGGGAAGTGACTTTCCATCGTTACTTCCAAAGTTTCTGAGGGACATGTTGTAAAAGTACCATCGTCCCTCTTTAGATTGCCAAGGCCATTTTAAAGTTTCCTTGGAAAGGACTTTTTGCAGCCTGGCAGCTTCTAGAGTGCATTGAATGTTTTCACACATCAATCTCCAATGTTTTCGTTTGCTCTTCCTGATTTCGTTATTATATTCGGTAAGAGTCTTCCTATAATGGCTCCAATCCGATGTTGCTTTTGCTCGATTAAAGAGTCTCCTTACGTTCCTCCTCATCTTTTGCAAAGCGTTGTTCCACCAAGGAACTTTACTGTTTGAAACTCTTTCCCTTTGTGGACAACTTTCATAATATGATTGAAGAATTTTGTGTGTGACCATTCTAGCTGCTTCTAGTTGTTCTGCTGTTCTTATATTTTCGCCCAGCAAGGGTTGTTTGGTCGCAAGAATTTGTTTGTAGAGATCCCAGTTGGTGTTCCTGAGGTCTCTATAGAATTCCCTAAGTGTTTTTCCCTTCTCTATTGAGAAGGTGATATATCTATGGTCTGAGAGTGATTCCTCGTCGGATACTTCCCAAGAGGAAATCCTATCCGTTAGTATTTAACTAAACATTGTCAGATCAAGTACTTCTTGTCGCCTCGAGCTAACAAAAGTTGGTTTGTTCCTAATATTGCATATATCAATTTTATTACCAGAAAAATATTCTAAAAGGTACTCACCTCGTTTGTTGACATCACTACTTCCCCAAACAGTGTGGTGAGCGTTGGCGTCACAGCTGATGATGCACTGTTCATTTCGCTGTCTGCAGCCGTTGACAAACTCGATGATCAGGGACGGTGGAGTTTCTTCTTCATCACCAGGAAAGTAAGCTGATACTACGTTCACTATAGACTTACCCCTGACGGTTGGAACCTCCATCCTGATGGCTACGATGTCTCTCTTGATGAATTCTGTAATGGGAGTAAAATTAATCCTTCCATACTAGGATAGCCGCCCTCGGGGAGGGATGGCTATCATCATAGAGTAACTTACATTTTGGTACTGAGGTTCTCAGCACTCTATGACTGTTGACCCACGGTTCCTGTAGTAACGCCAAGTCGAGGTCTTCTTTGGCAAACCTTCACGAGAGTACGCCTGATGCCCCTCTAGCATGTTGAATGTTTGCCTGAACAGCTTTTATGCTGCACAGAGTCTTACTGCCCTCTTTTATCATAATTACAACTTGTATTAAATGTAACCTATCGATCTGAGCCTAAACAATTACACATCATGTTCTACATCAAAAGAAAACAAAAAATCGTTTCTTCATTTGATACTCATAATCATCCCCACCTAGATGAACAGTACATCCTTAGAGTAGTGGCAGCTGGTTAGATCCAGCCAAAACATTACGTTGGTCTTGTGTTGCCAAATGAAAGGTAAAATCCTCTTTTTCAGACACTCTTTAATGTAAACCTTGGACATCACACAAACCTTGTTTGTGTGAGATGTGATGAAAACCTTGGTTTTAAGGCCACAACTGCAGATTCCTTGCCAAATCATAGTTTCCGAGAAAACTTATCAGCAAAAACTAATTTATACCTGGGAGGGACATCCCCACGACCAGTTGACAGGTAGTATTTCCGTCCGGGGATTTGTTTATAATCCATTTTGACATATGTTTCGTCATCCATTAAAATACAGCCATCAAATTTCGTCAAAACTCGTTCGTATAATAATCGTGCTCGCTTTTTGGCCACTAAATTTTGTTTCGGGGAGCGATTCGGATGTTTACTGGCACAACATGACTCATATCGTTCTCTTGAAACGATGTTACGCACGGTGGAAAAGTTGGAGTCGTATTTTTTGCCAAATCACGTATGGGTCTCCACCTGAGTTGCCTTTCACGTACCTCAACACCTTTCTCCTCAGCTCTTTGTCCCTTTGTGCCACTTTTATGATAGATGCGCTGTGCTCTATCCTCATTCAGAGTATCCTTGTAACGTTTGATTACAAGACACACCGTTGACTTTGGAAATTTTAACACTTTTGCTATTTTTGAGGCAGACAACGAAGAGTTTTCTAGATGTTTGTGCACAATTAATTTTTTTTCTCAAGTTCCATGATCCGTAATTTCGAGATCCGTCGATCAATCGAGAAACACTTTTCACTAATTTCTTCGTCAATGAAACATCAAGTGCCTGTCAAACGTTTTTGGTTCCAACCACCAGGGACGCAGATTGTGTATTAAACCATGCGTCCAGATTTACTTTGGATCGAGCTTTACTCACCGGATTGAAATGTCAGAACACCCGTTCCATGGACCTCATTGACCTTGCTGGACTCTTTTCATTAATTTTTTCCCCATTTTTTCTATCGTGCTCTCTTCAACCGTATTGGAACTACACTTGTAGATATGCTGGGTGGGTGTGTATTCTTGTTTGTGACTTTCTCAACCCTTTTTATATAATTGACTTTTATTACAGACACATTTACCGACCAAATTTTCACTTTTACGCTTACTCACGGCGTACAATAAATCGACGACGGTTGCCCAATTGCTCTCTTGTTTTGGCATTTTTGCTTTTAATTCAACAAAGATTTTTCATTGGGGCCTAACTGACAAACGTAAACAATGACTTCTTTCGTAAATTTCTCGTGGCACAAAGGCTACCCATGTAAGCCTCCAATTCTATCGGATAGGTGAACTTTTCCTCTTCGAAATAACCGTGGTGGATTCATTAGGCGAGTTTCTAATTAAGATAAATTCGTGGAAAAAGCCATTGTTTACGTTTGTCAGTTAGGCACTAATGATAAATCTATGTTGAATTAACAATATTTTTTTACATCTGATACCTTACAGTATAAACTATCCAGTGCTCCCAAATATATCAGAATCATGTTCCGCAAGAATAATAAATTACAATTTGAAATTTACAAAAAAAATCGTCAGGCGCCCTGTAGACCAATAATCTCTTTCTCATATAAAAATTCACTAGACGAGCGTTTCTGTTATGTATTGAAAATGTTTATTTTTTCAAAGCACTCGGCTCAAGTTACGGATCCAGATGTGTATTCGTAGAAATCAAAACACTTTTCGTCGTGAAACTGTGAACTGATACACATGACAAAGTATTATGTGAAGCACCATCTCAGGTGATTAGCCTTCGGAGCTCCTTTACCGTGGCAATCGTGGAAGAAAGGCAGTATTTATCTTCGGAGACCTCTTGAGAATGTTAACATTATTGCACTCTGATCTCTGGAATTCTCCGTAAAGTAACCGTTATCAACTAAACAAACTGCCGTCAACCGTTCACCCCAACCCCATCAGCGACTGTCAATCAGTTATTTCATTTTCGTAGGAACCACTCGTTAATGTTTACCTTTCGATATTAATCACGACGCCAACGATAAGCTACATAGTAAACGAAGTCGCCTTGCACCACCCAGACGATTTGCTTTTTGATGTTTCGTAATTTTTAATTAGCAATTTTAATTAACATTTTAATGGGACCATCGTTGCTATAAAGTTGAAAAAAAAAATCATCAAAAGAAGTAGCAAATAAAGTTGTACCGGTTTTGCCACTCTATTGCAGCAACCATGGCTTAACTAGATGTACCTGAGTAGCGAAGAGTCAATTTAACTGTACAGTGAAAAGGAATTCACCGTGGAGGGTTCAATTTTGACTTCCCGGGTTGGAGGTGTATGTACTTGAAAATGTTTGGTTGAATTATATTGGCCTTTTTTAATATCAATTTATGCAAGGTTTCGGAGTATTTCGGTGATTGTCACCATGTGAGGAAATAGGCCGACAGTAGTTGACAGTCCGTTTCAATGCATGATTGTTGAGGATAATCGCTGCTTTTTTAAGACATCACGGGCGAAGAAGTAGACATTCCGCTTGAAACCACTGGCCATTCTTTTTGCTCTGCAGATTCCGATTTTTGATTTCTTGGCTGTTGGCAAGCATTCCCGAATACTTTCATTACGTTGGTAATTTTTCGCGATGATCAAAAAATGTTTAAATGTGTTTCTCTTTTTGGGGTCATGGCCATTAGTAGTTGACACAAAAACTGAAGAGGAAATGGCAGGGCTGCTATGGTGATCAATATCCTCGTTCAATCCACCGTTTTTGACTTCACTAAAACCAACAGACGTTCTTCAGCGCTCGACATTTAAGATGAGAGAGATATCGATTCAACTACGACCAAAGGCATCTCGAATTGTAAAACTTCTGTTAAAATAAATTACTGCAACCTACTTAAGGCGGATTTTCAACAGATTAACAACAAGCATGCTATAAGTGATCCTGCTCAAACACTTGATGTCTTCGGAGCGCGGGAAAATTGTGAGAGAGAGAGAGAGAGAGAGAGAGAGAGAGAGAGAGATAGAGTGAGAGAGAAAGAGAGATAGGGGGGAATTATTATTAGTAAAGTTCTGTCCAGTTAGAATCCGGAATCACTTATTGTGTTGCAGCGGCACGGAAAGTGACCGCTGCAAGAATTCTTTACAGCTGTTTGTTTACCTAGGCGCCCACTTTCTGTGGTATCAATTTCATGGTGTTTCGTGCAGTGAGTCAAAAGTTATTCCAGATGGAAACCGAGAGGAGAGAAAAAATTCTGCACACTCACGTTGATAATCTAACGTGGTCTGCAATAAAAATCGCAAAAACGTTGAAAATCGCCAAATCAACCGTGTATGATGTGCTCAAACGTTTCAGGGAGCGAAAGAGCGTGGCTCAAAGTAGGGGTCGTAGTGGAACATATGACCGCAAGCTGAACCAGAAGGTGTTGAGAACCGTCAGAGCACACCCTGGACTATCAGATAATGAAATCGCACAAAAATACGCTGCTGTTCGCAGTACCGTTCGAAGAATTCGTTTGCGAGCAGGATATCGACGAGGTTTTGGCGAAGTACCAAGGATGCCTACTCATCGACGATGAAACCCACGTCAAAATGGGATCACCTCAAACAGCTTAGAAGTAGCGCTCAATGCAGCTATACCTCTCGATTGTTCGATACGGTTCGCTAACTACCTTTCTTGAGAACTGGGAAAACATACGACTGTTTCCAGCAGTTTGGGAATACATCAGTAACCAAGGAGAGGTTAAATATAAATGCTAATGGTGTTGCAAGTGTATCCGCACAACGTTTCAGTACAAGCGATGGAATGCCGTCTGGACCAGAGCCAGTGGATGATTTTAATTCTTTCCCTGTTGATATAACCATATCGTCAGTGATAACAAGTCGCAGTCCAGGGGCAGAAAGTCGAGGAACATTTTTGGTGCTGGCAACTATATCCTGCGGGTCGAGGTGTTCGTTAGTGAAAACACTCTGCTGACTTGAGAGCGGAAAAGTACCCACGGCTACATAGGCCACATCCGGGCATGTTACGGGTACTCGTCACGTGACACCTCAAATCACATGAGAATTTGAAAAGTAGTACAATTGTGGTTATATCAAGTATCCAGAATTCCAGTCGGCGCTGTTGGGATTTTCTGAGGCGAAAATGCCTCGATTTAACGAAGAAGTCATTGTTTATGTTTGTCAGTTAAGCTACAATGAATATGTTTTGTCGAATTGTATGTTTGCCAAATGTTTGCATGTTAATTCAGATCACTAGGTCGCTGATCTTTAGCAATAAAAGTGCATTCTCGTGGGGCTGTTTTAAGCCTTCCATGGTCTATATCTTTGATATTATATGTAACAAACGTGGTGTAGAGTTCCGTTTTAAGAAGATTTAAGTGATCTAAAATAATAATCGAATGGAAATCGACCTGCCGATTATTTGTAGATTACAAAGCTAGTGATGTGCAACATGTTCCGTAGAAGGAGTTCTCACTTTACTTTCGACGACAACATTTGGTTCTTATTCGGAGCAAATCACTCTGTAGCATATTTTCGTTAAATGCTGTTTTATGTCTAGATGGTTATTATTCCGAGAGAATTTTACGAGGCGTTTCGGAACAGGTAATTTTTACATTCACGAAGGAAATTAGACAAGAAGCAGCGACCTAGCTGCCGTTGAAATCAACATTAACATCATCAAAACAACAAATGTCGTCTGTCTCCTGTTCTATTGCTAGTACATCATCTTCAAAATGCAAGCAGGAGACCTAAAAGAGATAAATTTTGAAAATTTCACGAATGCATTGGACTTGGTCAGCTGCATATCGGCATAAACATAAAGTTTAAGTAATTTAGAAATGAGCCACTTTATTTTAGAGATAGCAGCGCTCCACGTGGTCGGATATGCAAGTTTTTCACGGCGTTTTGTTGTTTGTAAACAGTTCTGCTCGTTTTTTTTTACAGTTTAAAACTAACGTGGTTCCAAAATATTGATCATGCAGGAAGAGAAAAGAAAAATAATTGTGCACAGTTACTTGCAAAATACATCTGCGTCAACTCGGGAGCTGGCTAAAATGCCGGGTTATCGTAGAAGTATCAGCGCGAGTGATTAAAAAGTACAAGGAAACTGCCCGTAAAGTGCAAATCAAGAGTCAGAGTGGAACCGTTGATCGTCAACAGTGGGTGAAGGTAATTTAGAAAATCAAGGCTGATCCCAGCATCTCGGATTATGATTTGTATGTGTATGTATGTAAGGTAGCCACCATCCCTTCTAAGACCTTGTCATGTATGCAGCTCCACTTAAAAGCAAGATCAAATTGAGTTACCGGGTTGCATTCACAGTAACGCTGTATGAAGGGCCAAAAACGGTGGGGCGGACCCGTAAGCAGAGACACTTACGCGAAACCCGCGGGAACATGAGATTCTCCTTCCAACGATACGATCCAACAAATCGAATAACCCAATTCGCAATACTTATTAAGCTTTCTACGGGATGGCTTGTTAAGAAGGGCGCGTCACTCTCACTGAAACTGTTGGAGTAGAATTCACAGCACCACAATCGAATCGGTAGGATAAAGAAAATGATACTGTTTGTTCCCTCCTAGACGCCGGTTGTCATACCACTCCATTGTCCAATTCCAGCTTGAGTGATACCCTGATGCTCCCTCCTTTCCCAATATATATTCAGTGTCATATAGTAATATTTAAAATCTTGTGAATATTATAATTATAAAAATATAGTGAATGAATATTATAATGACAAATAATATAGTGAATGAATATAAGAATGATAATAGCACTTCCATTTGTGGACCTGAAAGTTAGACAATGTAGCTGCGAGAAAAAAAAATGATATTAAATTATCTCATAAAACTTGGGATACCTATGAATGATCTGAAATTATATAGCAATAGAAAAGTAAACCTAAAATTTCGATGTGCTGTTCCGTTTCCTTGCAATATGTGTTTCATCGGAAATAGTGATTTTAATGAAATGAATTTAAATGCAATTATGTCACATCATTTAATATCATAACATAAAATAATAAACTGACGTTATAATATAAAATAATAATACCAGCTGGCCAGTAAACTATAGTAGAATACATATATCCGTAATTAAGCTGAACATCCACTCATCGAAAGACTTCCACTTTTGAAGTTTCTATTGGATTAAGATCTACTAAGATTAGAATTTGTTTTCACAATAATAGTCAGAGAACATAATAAACGTAGGTACAATATGTATCTGACATCTACTGGTATGTTACTGAAAATAAAAATTAGATGTGTATTAATATCATAATGAAAACAGCTAATAATAAGGCAAAATAAATTTCATATGAGTATGAATCCAAAAACTGAATCTTAATAAAACAAACATACAAAAAGATAAAAAAATGAATTTTTCGATAGCTTGTTCATCTGGACCCATAAATGATACTTTATGTCTGTGAAATAGGAAATGAATGATTGTAAACTGCTAGGTTGTAAATTAATATATATTTTTGATGAAGAAGGAAAGAGCTTTTTTTAAGTAGAATTTTTCGAATATGATTTTTTCTAAATAATAAAAAAAACATCAAAAACCTTTCTATCTTTTCAAATACATAACGTAGGTTAGATGAGCTATAACTGACAAGGATGCATATATGCGAAGCTGAAAATGACTTATAAAAAAGCATACAAAATGTAATGCATGGATGTTATAATATAAAATGATAATAATTTCATTTTTATTTAAATGTCTGCAGATTGTGGTCCTGCTGCAATTGTACCATGAACCTGAAAGCTAAGACAATTTAGCATAGCCATGAGAAAAAAAAAATGATTTAAAATTATTTTACAAAACTTGGGATATCCATGGATGATCTGAAATTGTATAGTATATAAGGAATCATGGGATATAAAGCATATAATGAACCTAAAATTTCGATGTGCTGCTCTGCTAATAAATGTGATATAACCACAAAGGAACTGACTCTTAGCTTCGGGTCTTGATCCCTACTGAGCCCCTGCGGCACGTCAAGCCGGCCAGTTCAGCGCAAGGGCCCAGCATCTCGGATTATGATTTGGCGAAAAAACTGAATTCCGACCGTCGTAATGTGTGGCGAAAACGTATCCGAGAAGGTTTTAAATGTTGCCTAGCAAGTTAACAATCCAACCGAAGCCTCAAACACCCAAACAGTAGCCAGAACTCGGGCCCGTAAGTTGTACGACCAATTTCTGATGAAAATCGATGGATGTCGCGTGATTGATGATGAAACATATGCTAAAGCAGGCTCCTGCTCGCGGCAAGGTTCCTAGCAGCTTCAAGTTTTCGTGGACTGACCGAGGATCTCAGCCTCGATTATGTTGCTTCACTGTTGCTGCTGCTTTTGATCCGTTGCTGGCAAAGTTCGTTACAAGAATAAACTGAATCAGCACAGCTAGCTGGTATTTATAGCTAACTGCCTCACATGTCAATTCGTTGCGTTGGTTTTGTTTGTTCTTACGAAGTGAGGAGATTTTCGCATAGCTTACTACAAGTTTTATTTCGTTTCACCCTAAGTTGATTACACTCAAATCAAATGATTATACCCAAATCGAAAGGTAAATTATTATTCTTAGAATCATACAAAGCATCTTAACATTTCATTCACAGGTACTCTGTATACTACACAAGTTTATTTTCGCTGATTAGTTCGTGAAAATATGCATGATTTGGCAAGGTATCTGTTCCTGTGGCAAGTAAACAAGAGTTTTTGTGACGAAAAAAGCAATGAACTCGAGAGTGTACAAAAGGGAGTGCCTCAACAATCGGATTCAACCCTTCGTTAAGTCCCATGGTAGTCCAGTTACGTTTTGGCTAGATCTAGCCTGCTTTCATTCCAGCAAGGAAGTGCTACAATGGTACAACGATATCCAATTCATCCCATAAGAGCTGAATCCACCAAATTGTCCTCTGTTAGGTCCAATAGAGAAGTATTGAGCGATAATTAAGTGGAAACTGAAGATGAAAGGAGCAGTCACCTGTGACATTGGCTAGGTGAAGAATTAGTAGAATCAGCTAGCCGAAACCATGACTATAGAAGGTGTGCGCCGGCTGATGAGCGGCATCAACCATAAAGTGCAAGAATTTCTTCAAAATAACGAAGAATGATTTGTTTCAGTTATTTGCATGAAATAAATTAATATTACCTTTTTTTTATTGTTGGAAAGTATTTCGATAGAAAGAAAAGTTAAAAAAAATACAGGCATTTGAAAGTGCTCCATTTCTTCATGATCAAGCATTAAATTGCAAGGCAAACATTTAGAAAGTTTTCCCGATTGACTGGTGTATGAATGAAGTCATCCTGTTCTGTCATCCGATAATTATTAGAGATGTGATGTGATGTGATAGGAATCCACCACCATTGCAGGACTTGCCATGGCGTACAGTTCCTCCTAATGGCAAGATCAAACTTCACATACCTGTAATCCTCACTATTCCGTTGTACTAAGGGCCAAAAACGGTGGTGTGGACCCGTAAGCAGAAGCACTTACACGAAACCCACGGAAAGGAAAGAAAGTCTCCTTCCAACGAAACGCTCTTATTACAGGACATGTACAGTAAGCAATACACATTAGGATTTCCGTCTGGTGATTTGTTAAAAATAGGGTTTGCAAACTCACAGTAGACTGTCGGAAGACATTTAGCCCTTTGCTGATCTCCATGTAACGATTTCCCTCAAGCAAGGTATAAATGTCATCCATGATTTGGGCCAGATAACCACGAATTTCTCATCCAGCCTTCACTTCGTCTGGCACCCTTTATTCTCCCCTTACCCTTCGTTATTGAATGTATCTATGTAATTTACGTAATAGAATATAAAATATGTAGTTTCAAAATATATCTGACATCCACTGGTTTGTTACTGTCAAGCGAGAGTTATAAGTGGAGCGATTCCACGAACAAGTGGGAAATTTTTCCAGTTTTTATTTTTTGTATTTTTTGATTTGCATGAAACCTTGCATACAAGTTTTTGGGGAAGATAAACGCCGTTTTGCATACTTGGTTCGCCATTTTGAATCTAGCCTTACTTATGAGAAGGGCCTATGAAAAATGCACATGATATCTTCAAAAAACTGTATCTCGAAAACGGTTTGTCCGATTGGTTTGGTGTCTTCGGCGAAGATCTAGACAATTGTTGGTGCTATATGGAAAAAATATGCACGGTAAAAAAAAGGTTGGTTTTTGTGTTTTGAACTAAAATATAGATTTTCCCTTAAAAGTTACTTGTGAATAATTTTTAAATTATCCTTATGTTATAGCTGATTGAAAATGCTATCTAGTGCACAGTCGGTTGTTCTGGAGAAAAATAGGTAACAATGAAAAAAAATTTTTTTAAAAAAATTCCAATTTTCAAAAAAGCTATTAAGAAAAGTCAAAAAAGTTTGTCACTCTAATTTTATGAAAGAACATCAAATTTTCAAGCAAAAAGTACTTACGTAACATTTTTCTAAGATGCACCGTTTAGACGATATTACTGATTTAATATTGATTTTTTTGATAATTTAATAAGTTTTGGCCCTTTTCGGATGTATTCCGTGTCTTTTCAGTTTCAAAAGTATTTTTTTCGAAAAGATTGAAAAATTTTAAGTTAAAATAACAGTGACAGCTAAAAGATTCGAGTGAAATTCTCTGCCTTAAAAGTATTTTGAAAAACAAGTTACAAAATCCCACTATCAGGAACAATGATTTCTTCAAGTGATTTTTGGTGCTAACGTGCTAACAAGTATTAGATACAGGTAATTAGATACCAGTTAGCTGTACTACGTACAGTTGGTGATTGTAAACATGGTCTTTGTTGGAACTAGTCCACCATGGCCACGCTGGCCATAACGAGGCTAGCTCCGTCGATGACCGTTTCTTAATAATAAATAAAAAGAACGCAGTCTTAGTCACCTTCCATCAAACTAGACGGCTGCCGACTGATACCTCAATCAACAACCGCCGCACTCTTTATTCATTCCAGGTATATACAATTTACAATCTTCTTCAATAACAATATACCTACGCCAGCAAATCTACCTCGCTCCAACTCTCCAAACTCGTACCTGAAGGTTCGACGATACCTGAGCGTTCAACTCTACCTATCTTCCAACAGTCTTTACCCAGCATTCTATGATTGCTACCCGTGAGCTGTATAATAATGTCTGACTCGGTTCTGAATTTATCCAGTATCTACCAAACAGTAAATGCAGAAAGGTTGCTAGTAGCATAGTGATTATAGTAATTTCAGCTCATAATCCTGTGTTTTTGAACGAGATCCAGTGTTGTTTGATAACATAATAATTGTAAAGGAAAGTGTAACACGTTTTGGTGCAAAGGTAAGTTTTAAATACACATTTTAATTATATGTTTTGTGATATTTTCGTACAAAACTAACAATTGGAAAATATTTTCTATGTTACAGATTACAAAATGAGTAAAATAAGATGTATTCGCCCATTCAAAGACATTCAGTGTTCGAAAGAGCTGCGATATCTCACGGAAGGTATCCACACTGAACACCAAGGATTTTCGTATTTGTTCGTCTTGCCGTCTACATATTGATTCAAGAGCTCACCTCACCCAAAACGAAGAACAAAGCGTAGCCGGCGGCTCAAGGATGCCAACTGTTCAGACCATACCTGATGTACCTGATTCGCAAAGCTATGAAAGTTTGGTCACGATACCATCAGCGTCAACGCTAAGCACAATTCAATCAAATGAAGACTTCACGATGCCTGTAGACGTCGAAATATTCAACCGAGGAATAGCAGCTATTCGTGTTTCGCCTATAGATTTAGGTAAGGTTAAAAATGTTCACTATCCTGAAAAAAAGTTAGCTGAAATCGTCGAAGGTGTACGAAGAAATCTTTTTAAATTAGACGCTAAAACAGAAAAAGCAAACGAGTTTGATGAAGTCATAGAAAATATGAAAATTAAATTTTTAAATTCAGCCACAAGGCAAGAAAAACTATAAATTTTATCATTGTTACCAAAATCATGGTCAGTACAAAAAATTGTAGACGAATTTAAAACCAGTAGAAATATGGCATCAGATGCAAGAAAGGAAAGAGATAATGTATTTGATTCATCTCAAGGTTCAAGCTCTGGAAAAGCTTTGAGTAATGAAACAAAAGAACTGGTTTTGAATTTTTTTGAGGACGATGATATAAGCCGTGCAATGCCTGGCCAAAGAGATTTTGTTAGCGTAAAGACAGGAAATAAGAGATTAGCTGTTCAGAAAAGATTGTTAATGATGACATTGAGAGAAGCTTTTAATCGCTTTAATGAAATGTACGTCAATCCTTTTTTTTTTTTAATAAGTCGGGTGATCTGTACATATATATCTCCACGTCAGCACCTAATTTTAACACATAAAATTCTCTATCCGAAAAAATCTTGGACCAGACCGCAAATCAAACACATCCACCGTAAGCATGGTCTTGCTAGCTGGTCTCGTAGCTGCGCTCTAACTATGCATAAAGGACAACAAAAGAAATCTGTCGAGATCTGCTGCGAACTTCTGAGCATAAATCACCTCAAGTCTAGTCGAGGGGAGATAGTATAGCATTAAAATTCTATCACCGCTTAGATATTTTAAAGTTTGTCAAAACGCACAATCTACAATCTGGACCAACAAAAGGATAATTGTAGTTTTTCATTAACGATATGTTTGAAAACAAATATAAGACATTAAATATTCACAACTACTTCTCAACTCTGTTAAAAATCTCAAATGCCTCAAAACGTGGACTGGATCTAGTATTTTAATTGATATTATTCGCGATTCAATGTGTTCTTGACCACCGTGGGGTGCAACCTTTAAATGATTTCTCTGTTGCCAGAACAGACGAAGGGAAAATATTTACGCAAAAAAAAAACAAATTCACAACAGTAATTTTCATTTCACCAGATGAATCTCAGTGCTCTGTAGCGAAAGAAGAAATCAAAAGCCCCACTGCCATCTCCGTTGCCAATCCCAGGAAGAAAACGGACGGCCTCACCGTAGGGGATCAGTCAGGGACAAACATCAAAAAAGCGGCCAACACCGAAGGAAAGAAAACTCGCAGCTCAACCGTCCATCACCCAACCCCCATAGTGAACTTGTTGCGGCAAAGAAGGTCAATGGGCAACTCACCGTGTAGGGCAAAATTTAATTATTATTTGCCACTTTGAGGCGAGCTTAGAAATTGGAAATTAATTACAATTCGCAGCTTCACTGTCACTGTATTTTGGGGGAACTTCATAATGAAACGTAAACAGCCCGCCTAAGATAATGGTATACTGAAGGTGCTTAAAATTTGATACTCTGTAACTCTGCCAATTAAATGGATTTAGTCAGGATAGCTATTGGTAAACATTATCGGCGATTTAAAGTGAATACATCAGATCGGTTGATGTATTATAAGTGTTCTTCAAGTTTAAATTTTCATGGAAACTATGCAAAAAACGAAGTGGCCAAACATAAAAGTGACAATGGAACGATGTTAAGAAAATGACAAAATAGGAGCTTTAAAAAACGGAAACACACTTACACTATCGAGTGAACTAATTTTCTTTATTTTGAATCCGTTGTGATTTTATCAGTTGTACTTTTCGGTTCGAGTTTAATTGCTTTACTTGTTATTTTTTTTAAATTAATGTATTTTGACCAATTCTAAACGTTGTCTACGTGAGAGACAATAATATCTGATCCCGTTTTTTTTCAGACGCTTTGTCATAACTTTGTAGATTACAATCATGTTGAATATAGGTAGAGTCAGATATGATTCTACAGAACTTTTTCCTGCATATTGATGGCATATGATCATTAAAAATATCAGCACGCCATCTTATAATCCTCTCAATCTAGGAAGCTGACGAAAGAATAATCTTATGATAAGTTGAACACTTACTTCTGATAACAATTTCATAACGCCATACTACAACAGAGCATTGCAATGTTATTCCTAAGCTTGCTATTGACATTCAACAAGCATCTACGTTATATTAAGTTAGATGAGCTGTGTCCTAAATAAATACGTGTTTCTGCTCTTCAACAGTAACTAAATGTTGAGGGAAAAAAAAACGATGTTGGCGCTAATTTAAAAATTAATTACGGCTTCTTGCTTCTTTAAGAAAACTAATTTACGCTTTCTGAGACAATCGGTGGTGTAAAAAATATTTCACTTCTGGAGGAGATTTTATAAGAATTCTTTGAATTGTAATTTTAATCATTTGTAATGTATAACTGGAAATGCTTGATGATGATGAGTATAAGGCCTGTACTCGAAAAAAATGCAACAGATAAAAGTGTTTGCCAAAAAGTTATTTGAAGTCGGATTTTCTTGAAACTTTCAGGAAATGAATAAATACATATGGATTATGTTCCGGCATAATAACATTATTCAATTTCCTTTCCATCGCTGAAAGCCCGCACCTTTCCCTTAAGACCCCTCATTACATATTGTGCAATGGTGGAGCCGACCTTTTTGGTCACTTTCATCCATTCTTTCTTCAACTCCAGCTCGTTCTTTAACACCTTGGACGATTTTCGAACTTTGGCCAAAATCTTTCCACCGGACGAATCTCTGGTGAATTTGGGGGGTTGGTGGTTTTTGGTACAAAAACAACGTTATTATCTCTGTACCAATCCAACGTCGATCGTGCGTAATGGCATGATGCCAGGTCCAAAATAATGTCTCGCCTCCGTGGGACAGCAAGAAGGGCAACAGACGCTTCTGGAGGCACTCGGTGCGGTAAATTTCGCTGTTGATGTACGGTTTACTCGTTGTGATGTACGGTTTACTCAGTTTACCGCATTGGCATATGGCCTGCCGAAGCAAGTATTTTTTGGCGAATTTGTCCACTTTCTTCTTCCTTATGTCTTCCGGAATATCAAAGTGATTTGACAACGTAGAACTCCAGCCCCGGTATCTGCTTTGCGTTTGCCTTGATGTAGGTTTCGTCATCCATAACCACACACATCGGTTTCGTTAACCACTCTAGATACAGCTTCCTTGCGCGAGATTTCGGTGCCTTGCGGACCTTAAATACACAAAACCCAGCTCGTTTTATAGTTTGCTGAACGAACCAGGCGGAATGCTTTGCCTTCAAAGCCAAGTCGCGAATCAAAAGGTTTGGATTACACTTGAAATAATCCAACACCTTCCGGGCCTTCACGGGGTCAGCTGTCTTTGATTTTCTTCCACTTTCAGCCCGCCGCTCGGTCGTTTGGGACTCCTTAAACGATTTTACCACCCAGTACACAGTTGTGTGGGTGATTCCCAGTTGTCTTCAGATCCATCTCATGGTCGCAGTCGGATTTTCCATGACGGCGCGCAAAATTCTCCAGCGCTTTTCTTCTTCTTTCGAGGACAACTCAATAACCACTGAACCGATTGTTATAAATTTTTGCACATGTAAACAATTTACAACAACAAACTAGTATACTCAGATTTTCATCAATTTTTACCCACGGACAAAAAAGTTATACACGGATAAAAATGATGCCTTTTTTTCGAGTACAGGCCTTAAAACACGAAACATGAAGGAACTCGTAGGTGAAGGAGATAAGCATTGTAATAATCGGTCAGAGGCTTACGATGTTTCTGGTCGAAAGCATAGCGGTAAAGTACCCTGTCTCCTGCCGGTGGTGGCCGGTCAAAGATTATGACCATGACGTCGTGCGTCACTGGAAGAAATATTTTTCTCCAGCATCTTCAGCCGCTCCTTTTGGCTGATTACCTGCTTTTCAGACACACCTTATGTAACGCTTCCGCAAACAATGTCCATCCTGTTCAGGTTCTTTTTCACCGTTTGACCAGTTACACCAACCTGTCGGCTGATCTTGCCCTCGATCGTCCTCTTCAGCTTGGTATGCAGCTTGGCTCCATAATGCCCGATTCGTGGCTGCTCCTCTCCAATTCCTTGGGCACCTTGTACCCCCTAGGTCTTGCTCCACCTGGTCTAACCACCTTGCTCGTTGCGCTCCACGTCGTCTTGTACCAACCGGATTCCCGTCGAACACCATTTTTGCAGGATAGTTGCCCGGCATTCTCCAACATGTCCTGCCCAGCGTATCCTTCCAGCTTTTGCCACCTTATGAATACTGGGTTCACCGGCGAGTTGCGCGAGCTCATGATTCATCCTTCGCCTCCATAGTCCGTCCTCCTGTACTCCACCAAAGATGGTTCTTAACACCCGTCGCTCAAAAACTCCGAGTACTCGCAGGTCCTCTTCAAGCATTGTCCACGTCTCATACCCGTAGAGAACAACCGGTCTTATTAGCGTTTTGTAAAGGATGCACTTCGTACGGAAGCTAAGTTCTTCAGCTACTTGATGGCATCCTTAAATTCACCTATCGTCGGGGTGGCACATCTCCGTCACTTACTGCATCGACTACGTCTCTTCCATCGCTGTCTTGGTCCTCTTCCCGTACTCCATTCAGATGTTCATCGAAGTACTGCCTCCACCTTTCGGTCACCTCACGATCGTCTGTGAGGATTCTCCCATCCTTATTCCGACACATTTTGGATCGCGGCACGAAGCCTCTGCGGGATGCGTTGAGTTTCTGGTAGAACTTTCGTGTTTCAAGTAAGCGGTGCAACTGTTCTAGTTCTTCACACTCCTTCTGGCGGCGCTTTTTCTCCCGGAAGAGTTGTGTATGCTGTCGCCGCTTCTGTCTGTATCGTTCCACACTATGACGGGTAGCTTGACGCAGCATAAGTGCCCGCGCTGCGTTCTTCTCATTCAACACCTGCTGACATTCCTCGTCGAACCACTTGTTCTGTCGGCATCGTTCCACATAACCTAAGACGTTCTCCGCCACGCTGCTAATAGCGAAAAAAAAGCTCTGAAGCTCTCATGTTAAAGTATAGGACGACAATTTTAAAATGCTTCTAAAAAAATCAAATGAAATTCTAATTAAAAGCGGTTTGTTGTATGATAGACGAAAAATTCAATACTACTCAATGTATGTATGATATGTATGATATGTACTACCACCCATTGTAGCACGGAAACTAAGTCCGACAGCAATGGGCTCTCCTCTCTGTTAGACTTGATCAAGCTTTAATAACCACTGATTATCCTAATCATGCCGTTGTATGAAGGGCCAAAAAGGGGTTGGGTGGATCGATATGCAACATCACTTATACGTATCCACAGGGATATAAAGAATCTCCTTCCAACAACAAGATTGAACAATTGGTCAAAAGAGCAAGCTATCTAACATGAGGATGCCCCAATGGGCGGGGAGAAGAGCCCGCCCTCTATTCACAAACTGTTAGCAATGGGGAGTTGGCATTCCCACTCTCCCCATCCAGAGTGCTTCAATCGGGTGCCCTGATGGTCCCTCCCATTCCCATGAAATATTTATATAATGGTGTATATATTTATGTAAATGAAAAATACTACAACCATTCGTAGCTGTAATATATGATCATCATTCGGTTGATCCTGAAATGCAAGAAATGTTGTAACATATTAAAGTGTAGCGTTCTGTGGTTAACGTTTTCGTTCGTTTTCAGCGATAGCAGCATTTCACCAAAATCTTGATTTTAGGTATCCTGAAAAAGTTTATTAAATCTATTGAAATTTTACAAAACTAACATTTATACATTTTAATTTACTGTTGCCCTGGTCACAATTTTCTACTTGATGCTGATTTTATAACAGCAATCTGCTTTTATTTTTGCTGACCTAATATTTATTGCTACCGAGTTAGAAATAGGAAGATTTAACTGGAAGGGAGTTAAAGATAAATGGACAAAAAAACAATAAGTAATATTTAAATCATCAATAAAACAATACATATTGCCAAATATAATGATGGTGTAAGTTATGATAAAGTAATGACAAAGAATGAAATGTAAAATCAAACACTAGCCAAATGGCACACAGCGAATCAGATCAGCTCAGAATTGGTAAAAAGTCCATTTGCAAACCGGAAATGAAAAATACATTCAGCAATAAGTGCAAAAGCCTACCACAGATTCCGTAATTTTCAAAAGCCTACCACAGCAGTAATTTTCTGCGTTTTATATTGGACATATATGCAACGCTAGATGTCGTAAATTGAAGGTATGTTTCGTGTTTAAGCCAGATACGGCCTAAATCAGGTTTGTTGTATGAAAATGTGAAGGTCATGCTTTGATGGAAATAATACGATGTTGTAAAGAATGTACCTATAATAATAATTCAATGCCGCTAATTGCCTCTTCTGCTGTGATGTTAGATTATTGAAACTCTAAAATAGAGAAAATTCCAATGTGATAATATGAAATAAAGTTGTTCACCTGGCAGCCTAGCAAAATAGCAAAGAAAATTAAGCAAACAATTATCGAAATAAATTCATATGGGTATGATTGCTGCCTAAAAACGGAAACTCAATAAATCCAAAACGAAAAAAATTAAAAATAAATGACAGGAAATGCTTCGATAAATCTTTCGAAAAATTCAATACTACTCAATACAGACATTTTCAGCAAAATAAAAATAAAATAAAAAGAATGCCCCTATTGTGCAGTTTTGGATTTTTCTTCCATCTGTATGATGCCGCTTTTAATTAAAATTTTATCTGAATTTTCTGGAATCATTTTAAAATTTTCATCCTATACTTTAACTTGGGAGCTGACAGATTTACTACCATTCGGTGTCTTCTTCTTTTTTCAACTTGGATTTGTCTATTTTTCTTTTCCTTTCTGTGCAGGCCATCGCCTATTTAGATAGTGATCGAGATCGAAATTGGATGGAGTGGTGCTATAAAACGTTTGAGTTTTAAGCGTTGCCGTGGTATTGATTTTCCAGTAGGAGTAAGCGAGATAGCACCGAAACACAGCACCGCATAATAGTCAAAGAGACAAAATAGTTATAGGACCGTTTGATTGTTTTGTCTTTATTTAAGAGACTTTCAGCCGGTGGCAGCATTCAGGCTTCCCCAAACTGCAGCTTTTTTTTTCCGCTGCCGCAGCGAAATTGCGGCGAAAAAATCGCCGCTATGAGATTACATGGCGGCTTATGAGAGCGCTCAAACCGACGCGGCGGCGGCAAAAAAAAATGCTGCAGTTTGGAGAGGCCTTTATAGCACCATGCACAGCTCAATGGAGATGTAAAATACAGGGACCTGGCGGGCTGTCATTTTCCTGTAGCTAACATCTGTTACAACCAAACGCCAAACGATTCATTGTTTGTTAACAATACTGTCGTTGGTACCCGTAAAGACAAACGTCAGATGAGCTTTATTCAAATATGGCCCAAGACATGTTGCATACTGTCAAACGCTAGTAAATAGGATAGGGTTGCCAGGTCCCAGGTAAAATATGAGGAAAAAAAACTACTAGGACAGTCCAATAAGGTTGTCCGCAAAGGTGACGTAGGACTAAGTAGCAATGTGTAATGAATGTTATTATTTTAAAAAGCCTATGATAGAAAATAGGTCGATTGGAACAAGAGATTATCTGTCATCGAGCTTTTGGGAGCTATTGTTGGGCTATAAACGGTGCGACAAACACGAAAATGAAACTCTGGCATTAACACGATCAAACACGTCAAGAGCGCACATACTTAGAATGATGACGAAGTGAGTGTCGTTTTTTTCTTTTTAAGGCAAGGCTTAACATTTAAGAATTTTTCAAAAGTATGTGGTCCGAAATCAACAATGTATTGGAATCGAAGCGTAGAAATATTCCAGATCGATTGGTGCAAATATTTTGAAAATCTTTGAAGAAACGACTGAGATATTAACGCTTAAAACCGGACCACTCTTCGTGACGGTCGCAATTCGATTTATTGTACCCAAGTAAAGAAAACAAAGACGTAGTCCTACGTCAAAATTATTGGTGCTTATACATCCCATGCCGAAGCGTTGTTACATAGGGCGCTTGAATGCTAGGGCGCCCGGAATGCTAGATCACCCGGATGCCTTGAAGGAAGCAGAACGCTAACCAGTTGGACCCTGCAAGAGGCCCTGTCGGACAATTGAGAAGTGGTAAGTGCTCTCAATAGCTTGGAGCGGGGCAGGTTATTGTTTTGCATTTTGTCCCTATATCACTTTATTTTGAACCTTGATGTAATTGAATATTATTATGAATAATAAATATGAACACAAATTGCCACTAAAATAATTTCGATTTCGGCGCCGCAACAGGACACTAGATTGTTTTTTTTTTTTGATTGGCAAGCGAAATTCAGTTGCGGATAAAAAAAACTCAAGTTTTCGCTACAAATGAGTTTTTGAACTCGAAGCTCTACAAAGAACGAAACGTAATGAAAAAAAAAAGTATTCTACCATTCATCAAAGCACACAAAGGATCTGTGATGTTTTGGCCAGGTGTATTTCATCAGAAAGAACCCACCTAATTGCCTTTAATTTCGCCAAATTATTAAGCGGAAGCTTGAAAAGGCTGGAAAAACGACTTGGAATGCAGAGATTAAAGTGTTGTGGAATAAAATGTCCGCTCAAGAAGACGAACAGAGTGTCCAAAAGATGATGCGAGGAATTTCAAGAATAGATCGTGATTTCATCAAAAACAAAACGGAATAAAACTGATGATATTTCTTTTTTGGAAAATTGCAATATGGGACCTCTATTTTGTCTGCTTCGTATCAAAATAAATCCAACTTTATGTGTTTGCTCTGTGAGGCAAAAGTAATAAGGAACGCAAAGAAAAAATCATCGGGTGGACGGGTTTCACATGTCCATGCATTCAAATATTTGAAGTATCACTGCTATTCTGTAATTACTGTTAATTCTATTGGTTGGGCTTTGAGATGGCTCGGGATTTTTGAGCCAATACCATCCAGCACAACCCTACATTATTTCAATTATTTGACACATAAAGCGCATAAATTAACGTCTCCGCAATATTTACGTTTCAATTCAGTATCTTCATGTACAAAACAATGAATCTGGTATGGAGATACATTCCACCACCCTCCTTGAAACTCAGCAGAGAAACGATTGTTCTGAGGAGGAAAAAGCGTGCCACACAACCTGACGCAACAAAACAGCAACGAAACATATATGCTCTCACGAAAAATTCACCCCACTTACGAACTCGATGACTTTATTCCCGCCTGCTGCTGTGGAGATGAGGGTGGTGCTCTGATGCGGAATCAGCGTCAAACCGTGCATTCAAACCGCACATACAACGCCATCGAACGGTTGAATAAATATATCATTAACGATAACGACGTGGAATAAACATATAACAATAAACGCTGAATACGATGCAATTGGGAAAGCATTGATACAAAATTGATTTCGGTGTTTTTCGTATTTCTGGTTACCCTTCGCGACAAATCTGTGTCGCAACAACGTTTATACTGCGGCATAATCTACAATTCCCGGGACTATAATTTGCGCCCTATGCGAGCAGTTAATTGTTATAAATTTAATTTATTTATCGAAATAAATTAAGTACACAATGGCACGAGTTGTACCCACCAGGCCTCAGTCCGGCAGGGTTCAAATAAATGCAAAACTTTGAAACGAAAATAAAGAAGAAGAAAAAACATAAAAAATGGTGCCTTTCACTTTATCCCACTTTCGTGCACTGGATCAACTTTTCCCATTTTGGGTTCCGTCTGTTCCTCCGGTAGGAATTTAATGCTTGCGTGCATTCCGTCTCATACAGGAATGGCAGTACAGCTCGCACGCAAATGTGCACCGAGAAAAACTTCCAATTCCAACTATGCACGAGGTAAGTTTGGCGAAGAAAACTTTTAAACGAAAATTCTTCCAGTATAAGTTCTGGTTGGTGTAAAGTTTGCCGACTTTGTAGCTACTTGCTGCACACATGGTTTAATTTAATCGATACAAATTAAGTTCGTTCTTCCGGTTCCTCAACTGGCGCACATCAACCGAAAGCTGATGGCGATAATATGAAAATATAGGGGAAATTTGCAGCTGCTATCGACAGGTCGGAAAATTGGATTTGTTTGTCGTTGGATTGATTCAACAAAATCTGTTTTTAACTAAGCTGGGGATTGAAGGGACACAATCGCTTACAATAGTAAACGTTATATTTTAAACTCATTTCAAATTGTGGAGTCTTTTGGATACTTTAACCATGCATATTGGTTTTGAATTAGCTGAATAACAAGACATGACTTCAAAATTGTTTATATGAAATTAATGCAACTATGCCACCAACTGAAACAACTTCATAACGTGCTGGCTGGTCCAGCAGCGCTAGTATCCCAGGAGATATTATCTTTACATCAATTTATGAAAACATTTCCAGATAAACCCCGGAAACACATGTCGGTTGGTGCAGTCTCTAGATTCCAGTGGGGATAACCCTGGTATCTGCTTTGCGCCATAATGAAATTCAAAATATTAATTCGATCTACATTTTTATGTGCATCACCCACTCTCACCGTCACGTCCGGTTACAGTTCTGGATAGAGTATCGACTACTAGTAAAACAATCGCATTTAATCGCTATGATATCGTCGGAATATACATACGCTAGTGACATGAATGGAATGAACGAACAAGAACATTAATCATGTCCCTTTATCTCTTCCAATATTGTCACGACGTAATCAATTCATGTATGCTTTGCAAGCACGATAATGATAATGCGCGTTCAGATCTAATCTTATGCAAATTTCGAAGCTACCTAAACCTCTGCACTGACCGATGGGCATGCTTGGTGGGAAATTGTCTGCTTATCCTATGGATTCCACTCGAATTATCCTTTGGTTTTAGCTGGTCACAAGCGGGGGAACGATTGAATGCATATTACGTTCAGGGGTGGTCTCGGTAGCTCAATGCTTATCGTTTCTACTTACTGAACACGAGGTTGGAAGTTCAATCCAAAGCCAATTACCATTCTTGTATATTTTTCCCCATGCCTTATTTTCTTACCATTATAAATCAAACAGTCGGAAAAGAGTTTAATGGATTACCAGATTAAACAAAAAAAAGCATATGGATGGATCCTAACCCGAAACATGACAGCATTGTAGATCTTAGAATACGTTGATATGCTTAGTTATCAACTTAACTCTTTAAAAATAAGGTAGTGAGTTTTGTTTGGCGTTCGGAAGTATGATATCAAAATTAAGCTTAAAGGCTTCCCAAGCAGCACGCAACGGTCAAAAATGTTTACAGTAACTTTGACTTAATTGAGTCACAAAGCAGTCACCTCAACTGGTTCTCAACAAGTGTGCTACTAGGTCAGGAATCCATATAAATATAGCTAGTTAAGTGTTTTGATAAGGACATGTTTAAAATAAGACATCTAAAAATGAGTTGCCGAAAATAATCAAGGCTGCGGAAGGCAAAAAAATCCAAAATCAAGCCAAGTAGGTTGCAAAGAATCTGAAAAACACTTACTGCCAGTTATATAGAATCTTCCAGAAAGTATAAGTACCCTTTCAAAATAACAAAAAAGTCATGTTTTTCTTAGTTTTAATAATTTTATTTGGCAAATCATCTTTGTATTTGTATTTTATATGATATTTTACTCTCGATTAATCAAAATATTTAATCATAGCCAAGACTCCCAACTTTTCCTCGTACATGACCCATTAGTGGTACTTCCCACCATTTTGATAACTTTTGGCCAATCTTTTTTAAGTTTTTGGATGTCGTCCGCGGGTTTTATGAATTTTCGAAGCTTTGCTTTGGTTAAATTCCAAAAAGTCTCGAATGGCCGTGCCTGCGAGCAGTTCGGCGGATTAATGTCTTTCGGCACGAAACATACATTTTGACTTTTGTACCATTCCAAAATGTCCTTTGCGTAATGACATGACGCCAAATCAGGCCAAAACACTACTTGACCTTCGTGCTGCCTGATCATCGGCAATAATCGCTCCTGGAGACATTCCTTAACGTATTTCTGAGTGTTCATCGTCTCCGTTGTGATGTACGGACTAGATGTTTTACCACACTCGCATATTGCCTGCCAAACCATAACCTTCTTACCGAATTTTTCGGTAAAAATTGCCTTCTTCGTTTCGGGGATGTCTTTGTCTTCGCTTACAGTATAGAATTGTGGACCCGGAAACGAAGTTCTGGTGTATTTGGCGGGTTCGCCTCCTTCGGGACCACATTAACGCCCTTCGCTTCGTACCAATCCATTACAGGCTTGGCGTAATGGCACGAAGTGAGATCCGGCCAGAACAGCGTGGGACCACGGTGAGAGCGGAGGAAGGGCAGCAAGCGCTTCTGCAAGCATTCCTCTCGATAAATCTGCCCGTTTATGGTGCCGGTTGTAGCGAACGGCTTGCTGTACCGTCCGCACTCGCAGATCGCCTGCCACAACAGGTACTTCTTCGCGAATTTGTCCATCTTTCTCTTCCAAAACTTTTCTGGAACCTCCATGCGGGACGTACCGACAAAAAACTCGAGGCCGGGGATTTGTTTGGTGTCCGCCTTGATATATGTCTCGTCGTCCATGACGAGACAGCCTGGCTTGACCAGCCACTCACGGTACAGCTTCCGCGCACGCAATTTGGCCAGCGTGTTTTGCTTGTCAGTCCGGTTTGGCGCCTTCCTGACCTTAAAAACACGTAGCCCAGCCCGCTTCATGGTCTGCTGGACGAACCACTTCGACGAATTGACCTTTTTGGACACGCTTCGGGTGGAAAGGTTCGAGTTATTCTTAAAGTACTGCCTCATCTTCCGCGCCTTCTCTGGGTACTCCATTTTCAGTTTTCGGCCGCTTCCAGCGCGCCGCTCGATGGTCTTCGTCTCCTGGAACATCTTCACAACACGGGACACGGTGGAATGGTGGATTCCAAGCCTTTTGCCGATCAATCTGTGCGACTGACCAGGATTCTCGATCACCGTGCCCAAGATTTGCTGGCGTAGCTCTTCTTGTTTCGAATGCATCTTGAAAACTATTAGGTGCGCAACTAAGTTCCCGCTGTTTAGCAATAGATGGCGCCAGTAGTAAGTGCTGGTTGAATGTTGTACATCTCAAGCGTCATAAACCAAGCTCAGACATATGGTTAACAAACCGCTTTGCCAAATTAGTGATTTTGGTTTAGTGTTATATATTTTGGTTGTTTGAAGATGTCTGATTTCGTGCCAAATAATCGTCATTTGCGGGAAGTGTTGATTTTCTTCTTTCATTCGAAGAAACCGGCGGCTGAAGCACATCGAGAGCTCCAAAAAGTTTACGGTGATGCTGCTCTGAGTGAAACAACGTGTCGTGATTGGTTTTGTCACTTCAAAAACGGTGATTTCAGTGTTGATGATCGTCCGCGTGAAGGAAGGCCAAAAAACTTCGAAGACTCTGAATTGGAGGCATTGCTCGATGAGGATCTGTGTCAAACGCAAGAAGAGCTTGGTTCAGGACTAGGAGTTTTCGCGCCAAGCCGTTTCTAAGCAATTGCATGCGTTGGGAATGATTTAAAAGCAAGGAACTTGGGTTCCTTACGATTTGAAGCCAAGAGATGTTAAGCGTCGTTTTTTCGTCTGTGAACAACTGCTCCAGCGGCAATAAAGGAAGAGTTTTCTACATCGCATTGTGACGGGTGACGAAACATGGATTCGTTACAGTAACCCAAAACGGAAACATTCATGAGGACTGCCCGGACATGCTTCAACATCGTCGCCTAGGCCGAATATTCACGCTGCGAAGGTTATGCTGTGTATTTGGTGGGACAAAGTTGGTGTTATTTATTATGAGCTGTTGAAACCAAACGAAACCATTACCGGGGAACGGTATCGAACTCAATT
>JAHHFK020006077.1:0-75337 GCA_024533555.2 Aedes koreicus
TTCTGGTTCTAATCCTGCCGCAAATTTATTTTTAGAGTGCTGTGTGTAATGAAATGATGATTGAGTTCAATTTGATAATATTTTGTTAGTTAAATTAAATTTTTCATAAATACTTACTACTAGCTAGTATCGAACTCGAGTCCTCCTCTTCAAAACCGGGATACTTTCCACTGTGCCATATGGACTGGGTGGTTTATGCTAAGATTTTACTCGAAGCGTTGATTCCATGCATTAGTACTTTTTTGTTCCCTATAATCCTACATCGTTTTGATTAATTTAGAATCACGTTATATAACGACTCCTCAGTTTGAGTGTTTGGGAATATAGCCATGTATTTCAAATTAGTAGCCAAAATAGGATTACCCTATAAGGTTAGTACAATTACTTATATTGAGTCATACCGAACAAATTCAATCAGACACTGCTTAATACCTTTGTACCAATATAGTCCTCCAGCAGCTTTAAAAATTTCGGAAATTGTTTGCCAGGATGTCTTCATAAGCGGAACGGGCAACCTTTTCCCGAATAAAAATTTACAATAGGATTACAATACAAAACCATAAATTTTTAATTAGTTTTGTTGTTGAACTGTAAACTATACTGTTCATGTATACTTCTACTAAAACGACACTATTACCAGTATAATTCATAGACAATAAAGTCTATTGTAGCGAAAATTTTACCAGTAAAAAGACAATAAAATAAATGGTTTTTGTTTGAAACTGTTCGAGAAAACCTTGATTGTTTAATTGTTACGATACGTAACAACCCTGCATTTCTATTGTAAAATCGTCATCAACAATAGATTTTTTAATGGAAAACAATAATTTTAAATGTTACCTTATCGTTGAGAACAATATAGCCTTTAGTATCTACCATTCTTTTATATGTTGTTTTACAATAGATTCAATCGTAGTTTTAAAAAAAGCCCTAAAAAATTGGGGCTAATCACCAATATCAGATTTATGGATTCGCGTGATTAATTAGTTTTGCGGGCCCAAAACCTAATGCACTCATTCAAATCCATTTAATCCAATGCAGCACTATATTTATCTATTTCAAATGATGAATATCAATAATCTAATGAGTCATCATCACTATCCTGAAAATCTTCCATTTCGCTGTCATCGTCTTCAGGTCAATTGTCTTCGGACGGAGATGTATGTCTTGGGTAATCGGTCCCAATTTCTCTTTCGTTTGAAACATTTTGTGATGTGGTAGGCTATTGTTTTTCTATAAAGCAGGATAAAAAAACATTCAAATAAAAAAAAACTACATATAAATTAGCTTGTTGAGTAACAGCTTCATTTTCCGCATCCCATTTAGCCAACAATCAATGTGTAACCAGCGATTTGAAATTGGTTAACTGTTGTAGAACCCCTAGTTCCGACGTAAAACTTGCAGTCTGCACCTTGCCATGCACTCTTGCGCTTTTCAGTACCTAGTATCTTTGTTTTTGTTTTGATTCGCTGTGATGTTTTGACAGAATATTTGAGGGTGTATTGGTGTGAGTTACGTTATTAGGGGCGAATCATCCCAAGTAACACAGCTTGTTATAAACAAGTTGAAAATACTCTCCAATGCCAAATACATGCAATTTATAAGCCCTTAACTTCATTTCATACTTTAATATGACGTTCAAAGCACAAAATGTGCAGCCTTATAAAACAAAAGGTGAAAAAAATAAAACCTCATACAAAAATAAAACAGCATCAGGTAGGGGATTCGAACCCTAGTCCTTGGCGTGAAAGGTTTGTAGCTTCTTTACTATACCAATTCCGATGATTGAAAAGTCTATTCTTAGTATCTACGATTTGCTTTTCGTTGGCCATGAAACCTTAATCTTGTACAACAAATCCATCCTTATGTCACAAAATATGTTTTGCAAAACATGGTTGATGTATTATTATTTCAACAGTGTTTTATACTTTGTATAAAATCTTGTCCTGTTTATGTTTTATAAATGTATAGAACGATGTTTGTACGAACAACTATAAGGAATAAATCACTCGCAGCAGTGAAAAAAGTATTTTTAGCTTAATCATAGTCAGAGCAAACTGGTTTGACCCATTGATCTTATAAAATATGAATGATTCAACGTGAACGTGACAAATTTTGCAGAACACATAATATATTCATAAGACAAAATATTATAATTCATTCTAAAATGATGATTTTCTTTTAGTTACTTGGGATTAAGCTTGGGACCGAGCTTGGGACCGATGTGCTAGTACTTCCAGATCCAAAAAATATATTCATTTCCTTCATGACTATCCAACCGCTGATTAAGCTAACAGTTTTTTACTTTTTAAAATCCATTCTTTGCTCTTGTATCTTGTCAAACTTGAAGTACAACACCAGATCACTCTTCAAATGTAAAAAATCGTTTTTAAATTTTCTAAAGTTTTACTCAGAACTTTACGTGTACTTCGAAACGTAGGAAAGTAGTTCAACATAGATGTATTGTAAACTTTTGCGCTGAATAAAAGTACGGTTAGTACTTTTATTGAACTTTGCGTTAGAGATTTTTTGAAGTTCAAATCAAGTTCTCAACTATCAACATATGAACTTGAAGGTTGGGTTGAATTGCAAGAAAAAACTATTCTCGAACTTTTAAGTTCCTTTAAATATTAATAACACTTTAAGGCAAATTAAGTTCTGTTTGTCCGTGAAGTGTCTTGTTATTCAGCAAAAAAGTTCCATGGAACTAAATTTCAACTAAATGTGAACTTCTGAATTCTCATCTCAAGTAAAATTCGAACTTTTGGTTGCATAGAGATTCAACAGAGATGAAGAGATGGTGAAACAAAATGGCCACTCAGGTTGGCGAACAGAGTCTCCAAAATATGATAGGTGGTATTGGAGACTTCATCAAAACCAAATCGAAATAAATTTTTCGGATTTTTTTTAAAGTTCAAAAAAATGACCTTCATTTTGAGTACTCAACATTTATATTGCAGTATCGATTACGTCCTATAAGGAGGCCTTGCTCCCTACTCAGCGTTCTCTAAACGATAGTTTTGACAAGGCTAACTTGGATATTTATTGGAGTTTCAGCTATACAGTCTAGCGAGTTAAACCTTTGTTTTGAACTACCCAACGTTTCGGATGTTTTTGTAAATTATTGTTTGCTTTGGATGTGGGGGATATTTTAAATTAAGTTTTTAGATTTTCACCACTGACCACGAGTGCTTTCTACCTGAGCCCTTTAATAAAAAAAATCGATTAAATATAACACCCACAACCATAATCAAACAAAAATTAGATGGGCAAACTAATCATTCGAAATCAATGTGACTCCATTAGACTGGAGAGCCGAGACTCCAGATAATAAGTTAACTTAGATTTGTATTCCTTGTCTTGAAGAAGAAAGCATTGAAATGCTCCCGCATGTGACCAAATTGTGGTCTATCTGTACATCTGCTAATCTTAAGATGATCTTGATTATAATTTTTTTAAAAGATTAATTACTCACGATTCATTCTAACGTGCCAAAATATGAATTTTACCTGAAAAGAAATAAAGAAGAAAAAATATTAGACAACATTTTATCAAAAATGGCTTTGATACACAATAGCACATGAAGTAAATAAAAAATAAGTGATCGGTTTGGTGAGTCCGTTCCAATTTGTATCTTGAGTGATATTCTTTAGATAATCGTTATAATGGTTGCACATCTTTAGGCAATATGGTTATCTCTGTGAGAGTGAGATAAGAAAAAAATTTCGACGAAAAAAAAATTTGCATTGGCATCCCCTAAACAGCTAATACATATGCGAGAGAAAGTTTTCTCCACTGGCCGTTTTTGTTTCCACAGCTGATGTCTGTTAGCTGCCGATCGAGTGAGCTGTGTAATGAATGATTCGGAAATCAGCTTTCCACGTACATTTGCGTTGTTCGCGTGTTTTTGTGATGGTTTTAATGTGTTCATCATAGCATGCTGTGCGCTTGACTGTCATCTTTCGTTTGTTTACTTGTTTGCATGGTTTAAATTCTTCGATTTTAAAATTTCGTCCATTGAAAAAAAAAAACGTGAAAACTAAGGTTTTGGACACATGGTTACGTGAAAAGGGTGTAACTATGCGATAATTGCCCAGCAAACACAAAATCGTATATGATAGCGGATATAAGTACAAAGTGGATATACGTACATGCGTCCATTTGACTTCATGTAAAATGTACGTATATCGCCTCCACTTTGCACTCTTATCCGCTATCATATACGATCCTGTGTTTGCTGGGTGGCGAAGCGCTTTGAAATTCATCACGCGAGTGTAAAATCCATCATAACCAAGTTTGAGGAACACTGTTCTTTGGATGAACTACCAGGAAGAGGCAAAAAGCTTGGATCTTCCAACCCTAAACTAGAACAGAAAGTAGTAGCTCGAATTCGGAAGAACAAATCAATGTCGATACGTGTTTTGGCCAATAAAGCGGGAACCATCGTCGGAATGATTCAATGTGTCAAGAAACGGAACAACCTGTAGACCTTCAAGAAGCAGAAAATCACCAAATAAAGTGCAGAACAGAAGCAACGCGCTCATCTCACTTCGTTCAGCGAAAGAAGAAAGTCCGTTCGATCCAGCGCTCCGTTGTTTTGGAAGATTTTTCGAGTGCGACCCTTGGAAATAATTAGTTTTTTTTCTCTAAATCTATTCACTTCAGTGAAAGGAGTGAAAGTGAGTTTTTTTTTCTAAGAAGGCAGTGTGGTTTTCCAGTGAAATAAGAAAATCAAGCAGTGCTTGCTGGCGAATTATCATCCCGCTCATTTTCGCTTCATCTCCGCGTGGTGACGCTAACCAGCGATACACTACTACATCGCCAACGGTCATCCGACATCGTCGAGCGAGTGCACCCGAAGGCGATCGGATACACACGTGCACCCACGCAGCACACCGCTCCCCGCTGCCCGCATAGAAGTGCGCGCTCAGGCATACGGTGCGTCAGCAGCAGTAGCAGCAGCAGCAGCAACAGATCAGTAATATTAGTTAAGTTTGTTTTCCTCTGTCTCTCATCCCACTAGAGTTTAGCGTTAATTTGTGTGTGTTCCTGTTTTGTGTTTGTGTGTGATTTAAATTTTTGGGGGCGTTCAACGCTCCCACAAGTAAGGCAAATCGTGCATGTTGAAGAGGTTTCTTCGACATGGACGGTTTAGCTGAAAAAGTGCCTTTGCCACCTGATGATGGGGAGGCACAGATAAATTTCCGACCGCGATCTTATCCAATGGACTCGGTCGGTCCATGGGTTGTCTACTTTCAGCCCAAAATTAAACCTCTGAACGTGTACCAAATAACTACTGATTTGACGAAGCGATTCTCAGCCGTGACAGAGATCACGAAAGTTAAATTTAATAAACTCCGTGTTGTCGTCTCTAACCTGAAGCAGGCTAATGAGATTGCTTCCTCCCAGCATTTTACACTGGAATATAGAGTTTATATTCCAGCTCGTGATGTGGAGATTGTAGGAGTAGTCACAGAGGCGAGTCTGTGCCCTGAAATTTTGGAGAAGCGGGCGGTTGGCCGATTCAAGAACCCTCTGCTCCCCCCAGTACAGATACTGGAAGTAACAAAATTAGTGAAAATATCGCACAGCGAGGGTAAGAAAAAAGTTACCCCCACAGACTCGTTTCGGGTGACCTTTTCTGGCTCTGCCCTTCCTCACTACTTAGAACTGGACAAACTTCGGCTACCTGTGCGGTTATTTGTACCCCGGGTAATGATCTGCCAAAACTGCCAGCAGATGGGGCATACGGCCTCCCATTGCGGCAATAAAGCACGCTGCTCAACTTGCGGGGAGAAACATGAGGCTGGTCCCTGTGCAGATAACACACTAAAATGCGTTTTTTGCAAGGGTACTCCTCCCCATGCTCTCTCGTCATGCCCGGCGTACAAACAACGCGGGGAAAAATTGGAACGTTCTCTGAAACAACGTTCAAGGCAATCTTTTGCAGAAATGCTTAAGAAAGCCTCGCCACCCGATATCAATACAAATCCTTTTGCTGCTCTGTCAGATGACGAGTCTGATTCGGACTTGGTTGAGGAGGGGACCTCTTTCAGTTTTCCGGAAGGTGCTTCACGGAAGCGAAGACGCATCCGAGCAGGGAAAGTAGCTGAAAAGAAGCCCCAAATCAACATGCCCAATTCAAAGAGCAGTGGAAATAAGGATAATCCAAATCCACCTGGTTTTCGAAGTGCCAACTACACACAGGATTTCCCATCTCTCCCGGGGACATCCAAAACCCCTGATGCCCCGATTTTAAGAACAGAAGCCCCCTCTTCATCTGGGCTGTTCTCATTTGATGATATTGTGGAAGGTATTTTCAAGTACCTCGAAATATCTGACCCTCTTAAAAGCATTGTTATGGCAATGCTTCCCACTGTGAAAACTTTTTTGAAGAAATTAACATTAAAGTGGCCCCTCCTTGCAGCTATCATTTCCTTCGATGGATAATTTGCCAAAAGAGGTCGGGGATTTGATCACTGTTCTGCAGTGGAATTGTCGAAGTCTTATTCCTAAATTGGAATCATTTAAATTTTTAGCTCACAATATCAGTTGTGATGCATTTGCTCTTTGTGAAACATGGCTTTCACCCGAAATCGATCTTCCGATTCACGATTTCAACATTATTCGGCTTGATCGTGAGGATTCACGTGGAGGAGGAGTACTTTTGGGGATCAAAAAGTGCTACTCCTTCTATAGAGTGAATTTTCCTCCAATTCCAGGTATTGAAGTTGTCGCATGTCAGGCTGTTATTAAAAATAAAAGTCTTTGCATTGCTTCCGTTTATATTCCTCCTAGAGCCCCAATAAACCAGAAACAACTTTCAGATATTTGTTCGGTTCTTCCTGCTCCGCGGTTGGTCATGGGAGATTTTAACTCTCACGGTACAGGCTGGGGAGAACTGTACGATGACAACCGGTCTTCTTTGATATATGACCTCTGTGACAACTTCAATATGACCGTTCTCAACAATGGAGAAATTACACGCTTGGCTGGTCCATCCTCACTTGGCAGTAGGTTAGACCTTACACTTTGCTCGAATTCATTATCGTTGGACTGCACGTGGAATGTGATCCAGGATCCCCACGGTAGTGATCATTTGCCTATTAAAATTTCGGTTGCCACCGGGCTCACTCCGCCGGAATCGATAAACGTCACCTATGATCTAACTCGTAATATCGATTGGACAAGGTTCAAGACAGCAATAGATGAAGCCGTAACAACGGTAGAAGGGCTTCCACCGCTGGAGGAATATAACTTCCTCTCCAACCTGATTTTGGAAAGCGCGCTTCAAGCTCAAACTCGACCAGTTCCAGGAACGTCATTTCGCAGGAAACCTCCTTCCCCATGGTGGGATCAGCAATGCACCGAGGTTTACCGCAAAAAGTCCGACGCGTTCAAAGTTTTTCGTAGACGTGGAACACCTGAGCACTTCGAAAGGTACACGGCTCTCGAACGAGAATTTAAGAGCCTCATCAAGGCCAAGAAACGCGGTTACTGGCGACAATTCGTGGACGGGCTATCGCGTGAAACGTCGATGAATACCCTTTGGAATACGGCGCGAAGATTGCGTAACAGAATTACGAACAACGAGAACGAGGAGTATTCGGACCAATGGATCCTCAAGTTCGCGCGAAAAGTTTGTCCAGATTCTGTGCCAGCACAAATGTTTCCTCGCGAAACCACGAATTCGATAGATGAGATCAGCCAACCTTTTTCAATGGTAGAGTTCTCTCTCGCACTCCTTTCGTGTGGCAATACGGCTCCGGGGGCTGATAGAATCAAGTTCAACTTGCTTAAGAACCTTCCAGACGTCGCTAAGAGGCGCATGTTGCACTTGTTTAATCAGTTTCTGGCTCTCAACATTGTACCGGATGACTGGAGACGGGTGAGAGTTATTGCCATTCAAAAACCTGGTAAACCCGCGTCCGACCACAACTCCTATCGACCCATCGCGATGTTATCTTGTATTCGAAAGTTGTTGGAGAAAATGATCCTTTTCCGCCTGGACAAATGGGTTGAGACAAATAACCTGCTTTCAGATACTCAATATGGTTTTCGTAGGGGTAAGGGAACGAACGACTGCCTCGCGTTGCTTTCCACAGAGATTCAGTTAGCTTTTGCTAAAAAAGAGCAAATGGCTTCTGTTTTCTTGGATATCAAGGGGGCTTTTGATTCAGTATCTGTTGAAGTTCTCTCAGATAAACTCCACGCTTGTGGTTTCTCACCATTAATGAACAATTTTTTGTACAATTTGCTGTCAGAGAAACATATGAGCTTTTCTCATGGAACCTCTACAGCTTCTCGATTTAGCTACATGGGTCTCCCCCAGGGATCATGTTTAAGCCCCCTTTTGTATAATTTTTATGTCAAAGACATTGACGGTTGTTTGAGTGAGAATTGTACGTTGAGACAACTTGCAGATGACGGTGTAGTGTCTGTCACGGGACCCAATGGGGTCGATCTGCAAGGACCCTTACAGGATACCTTAGACAATTTGTCTACATGGGCTCTCGAGCTAGGTATCGAATTCTCTACGGAGAAAACTGAGTTGGTAGTTTTTTCTAAGAAGCATAACCCTGCACAACCGAAGCTTCAAATTTTGGGTACACCGATAACTCATTCTATGTCATTTAAATATCTTGGGGTCTGGTTCGATTCAAAGTGCACCTGGAGATCCCACATTGAGTATCTGAAGCGAAAGTGCCAACAAAGGATAAACTTTCTCTGCACAATTACCGGGACCTGGTGGGGAGCGCATCCGCAAGATCTTCTAACGTTGTACCGGACAACGATTTTGTCGGTTATAGAATACGGTAGTTTTTGTTTTCAGTCAGCGGCTCGGTCGCACATCATCAAACTGGAACGTATTCAATATCGGTGCCTTCGTATCGCGTTGGGTTGTATGCACTCGACTCATACCATGAGTCTTGAAGTGCTGGCTGGCATGTTGCCTCTCTCGGATCGGTTTTCAGAATTATCTCTCCGGCTCCTCACCAGGTGTGAAGTTATGAACCCCCAGGTGATTGAAAATTTTGAGAAGCTCCTTGAGTTGAACCCTCAAACCCGCTTCATGACTTTGTACCATTTATACATAACACAGGATGTCAGCCCTTCGCTGAATATTCCCAATCGTGTTTGCTTCTCCAACTTCGGAAATTCGGTTCATTTTGATTTATCCATGAAACAGGAGCTTCGTGGAATCCCAGAGCATCATCGTCCTATGATTGCTCCGGTGATATTTGCTGCAAAGTTTGGCCTAGTTGATTCCACCAAAACGTTTTTCACTGACGGGTCTTTGATAGAGGACTCCGCTGGCTTTGGTGTATATAATGAAAATTATAGCGTCGCTCGTAAACTTCAAGCACCTTGTTCTGTTTTTGTCGCGGAGTTGGCAGCAATTCACTTTTCTTTAGAAACTGTTGCCTCTCTTACACCGGATCAATACTTCATTTTCACGGATAGTCTTAGTTCTATAGAGGCTATTCGCTCCTTGAGACCGGTAAAGCACACCTCTTATTTTCTTATGAAAATACGAGGTCTTCTAAGTGCTTTATCTTCACGTTCTTTTATTATCACCTTTGTTTGGGTCCCATCTCATTGTTCGATTCCTGACAATGAGAAAGCGGACTCGCTTGCAAGGGTGGGCGCTATCGAAGGCGATATTTATGACCGACAAATCGCCTTCAACGAATTTTTCTATATTTATCGTCAGATATCACTCGATAGCTGGCAGTATGTTTGAGCAAAGGAGACTTGGGGCGATGGCTACACTCTATCACTCCTAAGGTGTCTAAGAAATGTTGGTTCAGGGGATTGGATGTGGGTCGAGATCATTCGTGTGATACCTGCCTCAGTGTCCAATCATTATTCTTAAACGCTCTGGTTTGTTCCGTGTTGGGCTGGGAGATAGCAATCTCTGTGAATGTGGACAAGGTTACCAGGACGCAGATCACGTAATTTGGCATTGTGCTGAGCATCGTGAAGTCAGATCTGAGCTTTATGATTCTCTGGGGGCTCGAGGTAGACAACCCAATGTACCGATTCGAGACATTTTGGCTGCACGCGATCTGGAGTTTATGAAACTCATTTATGTGTTTTTGACTAACATTAGCCTTAGATTGTAGTTTGATTAACTTACTTGTTTAGGTTAAATTTTTGAGGATTGTGTGCATCGGTGTGTGATTGTGGTTGTGTGTGTGAGTGTTGTGTGCGTGTGTGTGTGTGTGTGAAAAAAAGAGAGAGAGTGAGTGAAATTTTTTTTTTAATTGAAAAACGTGCAATTAAAAAATTGTAATTTGAAATTCTAGATATAAGAAAACCATTGTTCCTCATGCTTTGTTTTAAATTCCCACCGCAATTTTCCCATCCATAAAATTGTAATTCCTATTAACCTCGAGAGACGGCCGCGAGTAACGTGGTTCCACCCCCTTAACCTTAAAAGAATGCAACCCCATGGAAAACTGTCACAGAGTCCCCAATTGTCGCTGGCCATTCCAAGGGACAAGTGTCCCCCGCTGCCGAGAAATAACACCCCCTCAAATTGTGTTCCGAACTGAAATTCGAAATAGTTTTCAAAACAACGAACTGTCTTAATTCTGGGAAAATTCCTATTTGGTTTTAAACCCTTATTAACAATGAGAACGGTCATCTGGCAGCTTCGTTAGTTTCCAAAGCAAAGACTGAAACATTTCCAAATGAATTCCCCACTGGAAAGTAAACCAACATAAACGCGCAATCCTCGTAAACTTTGGCCACAAAAAACTATTACAATAAAAGTTGCTCGTTTTGGTTTCAACCCGACTCAAGGAGAGTCAATCACACCTCGGGCAAATGCGAGATTCATGCTCCCGTGCCCACCAGCCTCCCACAGCCTGTGAGTTTTTATAATCCCCAGCACTTGCTGCCTGGAGGCCCGTGAGCCATTCCGGATAATCCAACTCGAGACGAAGTTTCCGCTCTAGTTTTTTCTTCTTCTTCTTCTGCGGCCATATTTGTGATATGGCGTGGGAAAAAGTTTCCCAGAATCAATTTCGGAAACGTGCCACATTCGGGAGACGTCCTTGCTGAAGCTGATCCTTTGATTCGCTTGAAGGCTCGTTGAGTTTTTTCCCCCGCTCCAGTCGCATTGGAGGAAAGAATTTCTCGAAGCATTTTCCCAAAGCTACAGTAGGGGGGAAAGAAAAGTGCATTTTGTTGCACAATTGCTTCTCGCAGTCTGAAGACTGGATTACAATGGCTTCTGCGGAGTTTGTTGGAGGGATGGTTTTGCAACTCGTGGCATCGAATAGGAGGATGCACACCACAGAGCAAAGCTCGAGGATAATGGATGGTTGACTCGAGCTCGGAACAGAAATCCCGCGGGGTAATTTGTGTCGTTCTCGTGTTGCTACATATATAATGACAACAACACGCACAAAGAACGGAACTGCTTGCATCCTGACTTGGGGACGTCAGGGGTTGTTACATGGGAAGACAAACGACATCATGTTGCAAGTGGCTTGGGTAATTAATTCAATTAACGAGGTGAAGTTCTGGTGCTTGGCAGTGGGCAAATGGCACGGAAGTTGTATTCCCAGAAGACATGAGATGGGGAAGAGGGGAGTTCGGTTTCATGCTAATTTCGCATTAGCTGGGATGCATAATGTATAATAATACAATGAAATGAGAATGTCTTTTTGCGTCGGGTTGTGTGTACATTTCCGAGATCGACTGGTGCTCTCAAGACAGTCCAAGTCATTGTGGGATTTTTTTCAATTATAGATGTGCTATTGAGTGTTTTTCTGTTCCATCAGTTGCTTAGAACAATGTTCATATTGTTCAAACGACCTCTCCGGATGTTCCTCTATCGACTAAAATGGGAGAAAAATAGCAACAGACAGTCTTCATGCCAGAATTGAATTTGATTGATTCGGTGATGTAAAATACACTTTTTTTTTATCTCGAAAACATTTTTAAAGAGGTTGGTATTTTGTTCTGAGCTGCGTGAAAAATCCATAGTAAAAATGTTCCAGAAGGTGTCAACATTCAACATATATTTATTTATTTATTTATTTATTTATGTATTTATTGTTGCTTTTCGTCTCGAATAAAAAAAACTCAACAGACTGGTACTTAAACTAGGTCTCAAATTCTATTCTTAAACACACATTTAGACATATTAAAATCAAAAACAGCACTCACATTGTAAAACGATCTAACACAGTTATCGAAAGGGTTGTTTTGCCCATACGTAGTTCTATGGCGACTGACAAGCGGAATTTGGGGCAAGTGAGCACCCTGGCATTTTTTCAGTAAACATTTATTTAAATGACCAAATGAGTACACAGATATGATTATTCCTCTTACTAGATATAGTGTACCAAATTTCATATAGAATAGTCCACCTTACAAAAAAAAATTTTCATCTATTTTATGCTGCGCAACAAAATTGAGTGTAATCTTATAATATTTCCACAAAATCAAATATGCTGTCAAAACACATAGAAACAATAAGTCGAGAAGGTATGTGTCACACCGCAAAGCTGAGTAAAAGAGAAATTGGTTCGTGAGGTCAGTCAAAAAAATCCATTTTTTTTTTCAAGGAAAAATCCGAATTAAAAAAAAAAGTTAACTTTTGGGGCTAAAGTGCCACCACTGCTTGGGGCAAGAGTGCCACCCCTGTATTCGGTATTCTTCTTCAGAGTGTAGCTGTCAAAAACGTACACATTGTTGTTGAGTTTACACTGAAGTAGGATGGTGCGTAAATATAAGCGGATTTCGTCCCGATAAAGTTGCATAAATCAAAGTTGGCCAGCGGACAGGATGGAAGCCGCGCAGGAACATGAAGTTCCACGAAAAACGCTCGCCAAATACCTGAGACTCAACGAGAAAACTCCCATCGCCAGTTTGAAGCTAAGTTTGGGTCGTTATGAGACTGTTTTCAACGCACAGCGAGAGGAAAATGTACGCAGCCTTGCGTTTGAGCTAGCAGAGCGGAACAACATAAACCATCCGTTCAATCGAGAAAAGAAACTGGCCGGTTGAGATTGGTTTTACGCTTTCCGTAACAGGCACCAGGAACTTTTCCTCCGGATTGCAGTACCTACATCAGCTGCTCGCCTGCAGGGATTCAACCGAGTTGCTGTGGACCAATTCTTCAACATTCTTGAGCAAAACAGATGCCCTCAAAAGTTCACCCCAAGCAGAATATTCAATGTGGACGAAACATCAATTTGCACGGTAAGAGTCAAAAGATTATTAAAATTATGTAGCTATTTTTGTTTAATTTTATATTTGTATGAACCAGGTTCAAACCAAGAAGGCACGAGTGCTGGCCTTGAGAAATAAAAAGAAAGTTGGCGGAATCACATCAGCCGAGCACGGAGTTATGGCAACGGCCTGCGTCGCCATGTCAGCGAACGGAATTTTCGTCCCACCGATGCTGCTTTTAGCGAGAGCAAGAATGACGGAGCGTTTGAAGAAGGGTGCTCCACCGGAAACGTTGTGTTGTTGCAATACAACCGGGTGGATGAAGGCCTTTGATTTCGACAAATTTTTCGATCACTTCCTGGAACATACTCGACCAACAGAATCGAGTCCAATTTTGTTGCTCCTCGATGGACATAGCTCACATACCAAAAACATGTAGCAGCGACCCGACTGACTTCAACGGAACAAGTGATCATGATGGAACTGGTGGTGACATTGAAGCTTGCGGATCCATAGACAAAGACTTCGAAAAAAACCTGACGGCGTTCAGCATCGATGAACCTGTGGCTTCAGTTACTGAGGCTGAAGATAAAGAAAACTGCGCCGGGAACCCCGCGTGCTCCACATCAAGGATTTGCAGTTTCTCCAGAAGCCATACTCCTCTTCCACCACGTCGAGTTACGAAGAGGAAAGAAAGGCAACGCGTACGGGGTGAGGCGTTGGATGAGTAATAGGGAAACAAGCGGGGGCGCGAACGTATTGATTTTGTATTTTTTTAGGGGTGCCAAGGAGGAGTATATGTATAAGAAAGTAAATATAATGCAAAGGTGTTGGGGGGGGGGGGGGGGGGGGGGGAGAGGGGGGGAAGGGGGTTAAGGGCATACGCTGAAGTATTCTCGACGGCAGTCATTACCTCTAAATTTAGAATTGATATAACTCAGAATCTGTACTAGATATTGGATATTTAACCACATCAGTTTGTATGCTTACTTGCTGTGAGCAATCTGATGGAGTTCGATTCAATGTTCATTCACTAGCAATCGAGATTTATCAGTTTGCAATAGCGAGGTAAATTTGCGAGAGAGAGAGAGAGAGAGAGAGAGAGAGAGAGAGAGAGAGAGAGATAAAAGATAGGAAAAAATACACGGAGCAGCAATTCACCTTAACTACCCCGTGACATATACAAGCACCACACCTGTTGAGGTTTTCCATTTTTCCATTGAATTCTTTAATTTTATCTAGGTGGTCGTCTTGCCCCATACGGGTGGCACAAAAAAGTACGTCATTTTTAACAATTTTTAAGACGCTTAAAAAATAGTTGTTTTTGCGTTTATTTTTTCTGGGACTCAACAATAAGTGAAAAAATAAGTGTGAAATTGCATTGAAAGTTAATCCGGATAAACAAACAGGTTTTAGTAAGTTACAGAACGAATCGCTTAAGGTGGCATACTTGCCCCAAATTCTGCTACAAATAAACTACGGTCACGAAGCTGGCGAGAAAGTGCATAAAAGTTGATGTTTTGCAGCAGCGCACTATGGTACGAATGGAAAAATTTCGCGACAAAACTCGATAACTCGAAAACCATTAACTTTAGACACATGATGTCTCCGGAAGATTTAATTTGAAAAATAAGATCTATCTTTTGGTTAGGTTGGTGATTAGGGTGGTCCTTTTATGTTCATAATAAAATTTAACTTTTTATTCTCATGATTTAGAGGATTTTTTGCTTCGGGAGAACGTAGTGTGCGGTGCTCGAAGCGAGGCACGAAAATTTTCTGTTGTTATTTTTCTGCCGCTTTTTTTTCATGTTATAAGAGTATAAGTTTTCACAAGTGTAATGTGAATTTTGATCCATGTCTTTAACCCAGTCTTGTGCTGAGTCACACCAAGAGCAGCATTGTGGGAAGAGCATCAGTTGTGATAGGGATAGTGAGAACTTAACTCGGACTTCGTGGACTGTATACGGGATCATTCAGCTAAGTACCTTTTTATATGTTTGAGACTGGAATAGTTTCAGCTTCCGTAATGCATGTTCTAGTTATGTGAAATTTTAAGCTGAATGTAAAGGTAGACCTAAGGGCTTCGTTGGCGTGAATGTCATCACTCAAATAGTCTGCGGTAGTGAGATTGCTGCTCTCTGTTTCTCGTAACGTGCCAACCGAGGAGTGACAGCTTCTTAGCTGTATAATGTGGCAGGGGTGACCAGGGGAAGTAGGGGCGGGTCCCTGGGCTTGAGACCCTTCCCCTCCACTGCGAGTAGGTTAATCCACCTAGAATGTCAGGGATTGATAGTGAGCTCCATGGAACTCTTGGAGGAAACAACAGCTGTCCGCAGGCAACCCTGTCAATTTAGTGTCGCTTTGGGCACTTTAGTCCAAACACCGTGGGAGTGCCAACCGGCCACTCATACTTTCTAAGTGGCCCAACAGCTTCTTTTCTGTTGGTTTAAATCGGTTCATTAGTCATTCAGGTATATTTGACAGTGCAAATATTTTAGTTATATATAACTTTTTTTTTCTGCCAAGTAAAAAAGAGAAGAATCACGACGATTTTCACGCCAACTCATCTTCGTGGTTCGCAGCACCCTCTCAGAATCCCATGGAACTTTGTGGGTGTATAGACTATGTCTTTTCAAGCGACTTTGGATACTTTGTTTTTTTTTTCAAAATTTATGTAGACTGCCATTTGAAAAGGGCTTAAGTTGTTTGATCGATTATTTTAAATCAACATAACTCAAAAAGGAAAAGACTTACATAAAAGTGATGTATGGGTGACTTTAAGAAAATTGTCTTAAATTTTATGAAAAGTTTTTTTAAAATTGTAAAATCGATTCCTACACACTAAAAAAAATATTTTAAAATTTAAAGTCAATTTTCAAAAAATGGCTTTCTTAGAATTGGATGATTCTTTTTTAAATAAAGGCAATATAATTGTCTAAGAGTTCACCAGACATTGCAAGATGGGCACTTCCAAGGAATTTTTTTTTCTCACAACCACTTTTTCATGTCCTATTTTTACCGTGTATCACGCAAACTCGTCTAGTTATGGTCTTCAACACCCCTATAGGATCCAATAAAATTTATCAGTCATAAAGAATTAAATGTATTGAAAATTTGGCAAAAAAAACAATAATCATCTAGACTAACATTTCAAAAGGGTCAACAACATTAAATTTCACTTTACATCAGTAAAACAGAATTAAAAATGTACGTTAAAGTAAAAATAATCCATAACTGCTTGTTCGGTTATTCTTATTTCTATGGGCGATTCAAATATGGCGTCGTATATCTTTGAATCGTTCTATAGTGGATATGTATCAAGTCTTATCAAATTAGAAAATTCCTCCTGGGTCTCCATTAGCTCAGTCGGTAAAGGCGCGGCTACAAAGCAACACCATGCTGGAGGTGGCTGGGTTAGAATCCCGGTTGGCTGGGGGATTTTTTGGTTTGGAAAATTTTTGGCCCCTGGGGGAGTGGAGTGTTGTTGTTTGCCAAACACAAACATAAAAATAAAAAAACGGGTTACGGCAGGAAAACATTGGAAATAATAATTGTGGAATGTATATTAAAAAAATAAAATAAAATAAATAAAAAAGCAAATAGGAATAAAATAAGGTTGAAAGAGTAAAAAAAAAATATTTTAACAGGGTGCGGCAGAAAATAATGCGAAAATGTTCAAACATGAGTATTGGGTTAATTCGTGTAGCTAGTGACTAATGTCTGTCGAAAGTGTATTTTTTTATGTTTACTTTCAAGTGCTGCATCCAAACATTCTATTTGTTTTATTGCAAATTCGTCAAAATGTTCGCGAAAGAAGTGATCACCAGTTTGTTGCTCGCCCAGAAGAAGCCGAAAGAGATTGCCAAGGTGGTAGGGTGCCATTTGGCAAGAGTTTACAGCATAAAAAAGTCTCTGCAGGATGGTCCTAAGCAGCGGAAGCCGGGAAGCGGACGTCCGCGCTTTGCACGCACGCCAAACGTGATCAAATCGGTCCGTGCAAAAATTGCTCGCAACCCGGCGCGTTCCATAAGAAAACTTGCAAAGGAAGCCAATATTTCGGAGAATCATCAAAGAAGACCTGCATGCATCTTCCAGAGCCAGAGTGAAACGCCACTTGATTATGGACCGGGTCAAGGAACAACGAGTGACTCGTTCCAAGAGATTTCTTTCCTTGTTGAAGAAGGACAAAATGATAATCCTGTTCTCCGACGAAAAGCTTTTCAGCATCGATGCTGTAGCCAACAGCCACACGGACCGGTTCATTTCACCGCAGAAAATGGAGAACGTTCCGGAAAAAGTGAAATTCAAATTTCAAACCAAACATCCGGCTGGTGTCATGATGTTCGGCTTGGTGGCGTCCAACGGTTTGAAATTGCCGCCTGTTTTCATTGATGCTGGAGTTAAAATCAATACCGAAGTGTATATCGGTATTTTAAAGGACCCACTGCTTCCCTGGGTGAAGGCCAACTTCTCCGAGGAACAAAACGTTGTCCTACAGTAGGATGGAGCGCCGTGTCACACGTCCAATCGTACCCAACAATGGTTGAACGATAACATGAAGTTTTGGCCGAAGGATTTGTGGCCTCCTAGCAGTCCAGATCTTAATCCGTTGGATTATTCGATTTGGGCATATGTTGAAGCACGAGCCTGCAAAACATCACACCTTAGTGTGAAAACCCTGAAGTCAACCATAACACGCACATGGCTGTCAATGTCGGAGGACTACGTCCGAAAGGCATGCCCTGGCTTCCGGCGTCGGCTAGAGGATGTTATTCATAAAAATGGAAGAAACATTGAATAAATTCCTTTGAAAGGACTTAATGAAGATAACTGCACTCGAAAATGTTGATATTATTGCTTGAATTAGTTGAAAATGGGATTTGAAAGAAATAAAACAAATTTTCGCTTTATTTTCTGCCGCACCCTGTAATGACGATTCTAATATGACGTGGTATGAATTTTCGAAATACTGTTTATGTCAATGAAAACTCATGGGTTTTTGTTTGGTAAGGGTTTTATTTTTTTAATTTTTATGTATAAATTTTCACGTTTTAGTAATCAAAATAGCCTTATTTTTTTTTTTTTTAAATTTTTTTCTTACAAAGTAATTTTTTTTGGTTTTTTTTTTGTTTAAGAAATCTTTTTTGGTGTAATTTGTTTTTGTGAAATGGGTATAAGGAAAAAAATAAGCTGTGTTTTTTTTTTGTGTGTTTTTTTTTTTTTTTATTTTTTTGTGATGTTTTTGTTTTTTTTTTTGGGGGGGGGGGGGGGGTTGTTGTCGGGTTTTGGGAAAAATATTTGTATGTGGCATCGTGGGGTGTTTTTTTCTTTTTTTGTTAATATTATTTTATTATATTTTTCGTGGATCGCTTTTTAACAAAACCATGTTGAAATTCAGAAATCAGCGGTCGAAATACAGCGTAAAGGGCTTTGTGAACCAATTGTTCAATTACACCTCTGTAAGTTTCAACGGGGCATGTTTGTTACCAGTTTTGAAAATCGAAGTGATTGAGGCGAACTTCCACGGAAAAGTACCCTCACTGAGTGGCCTGTTAAAAACAATCGTTCGAATATACGACCAAAAGGATGACGGGTTCTGCTTCGCAGTCTGCTCCAATCGTTTGATATAGCAACGAAATGCGGCGTCGTAAGGTACATTTCACTGATTACAAGAAGTACAAATGTTGCATTCACAACTTCCCCCACCCCACATACAGTGCTAGTGTTCCTCTGCAATTGTCAAGCGCCGTCAAGATGGGCGACCAGTTTTCGCAAATGTTCGATCGCATGACAGCGAAGTTGGCTGGTCGAAATCCGTTGTAATATTGGGTGATTTCAACACCTGGGCGCTGGAGTGGAGGAATCGTTATACCATTCCTAGGGGCCAGATCTTGCTAGAGACTCTGGCAAGGCTCAATGTAGTCCAGGCCAACGCACTATGGGCGATTTCCATACAAGCAGGCGGACGAAAATATTTTGATCATTTTTTCTTGTTTTGTAGAGTTTTCTTTGGTTGATGTTATCAAAATATGTTGTTAATATACTTTTTCTATCATTTCGGGATTAACTTTTCAAAAGGGCTTAACTTTCCATTGATTTAAAAAAAAACTATAATATCTTGAAAACGGATGTGACTAAAACTCTAATTTCAAAGGATAAATCATGATAATAATATTTCAATCTTTCTAAGGGAACATCCACAAATTACGTGATATATTATGGGAGGGGGGCTCAGAAATAGAAACGTACCATGTATTAGGTATGGCATAATATGCTACGAAGTAGGTCTGGAAATGATCAATATTATGCTACGTCATTTGTGGATGGTCCCAAACAGAGATATTGCCTTTTCACAGAAAACTTAGCATGCATAGAATATTCAGAAAGAAGAAGAAGCAGCATCCGCAGCTGTTGCTTCCTTCAGTGATTTGAATATTACCAAGCAAACTCGATGCATAGGTACAAGGTAATCGCTGAACAAAATAGTGGTTGTCAGTGACGATTGTCAGTATCGGGTATTTGAATCTGACGCCTGATGCAATTTTTTCTCTGAAACGGCAATAATAAGAATTGATTTTCGGACCAACCATCAATAACGTAATTTTTTTTTTCGAAATTGTTCCATACTGCCTTCCCCTTGTATGATTTTTACGAATAAACCTGATAAACGTTTATGACGCGTAAGAAAACACAAGATCCCTTTACCCGTCTGCTCCAGCAAAATTAATAGATGACTTCTTTGTATAGAACACGCAACAATAAAACATTCATAATCTGCTTCAGTTTATTTATTTACATAACGGTAGAAATACATATATATTTTCACAAAGCGAATATACAATAACAACTCCAATATTTTTTTGTCGATTTACATTAATCTTACTATGTTTCTGTTTCATCACAAACAAAATCCTCATCAACTTCATCGACAGCTTTCATAAGTTCCTCCAACGCATCGCAGTTATCGGTGTCGGATGTTGAACGTGTTTCAGAATCTTCAAAAATCATAAAACTTTTCACGATATCTGGATAATCTAGAACATTTTTTTTCTGTCGTCTTTTCTCCATCCAAAGTGAGCTGTGTAAGTTGTCCAGCCTTGAGCGCTTTCTAGCATGATGGGTTCGGTATTTCTTTAACTGTTTGTGCTGGCTTTCTGCTGCCTCTTCTGCTAATATACCAAGCGGCGCTGGAGAATGCATAATAATTTATCCGGCATGAGCGAGTACTTTATGCACAGTTGCAGGAATTTTATACCAATCGTACAATTCCAGATCAAGTCGGTAGGTATCCTTGCAATACGAATCTATTTTTTCGGGGTTTATTGGGTCTTGACAGTTGATAGCAATTAAAATATTTCTAAACCTCACAATCAATTCTTCGTCGATGTTCAGAATTCTGCTTAAAAGCTGAGGATTTTCCAATGTTCGTCGACAAACGTTACCTGTAGTACTTGTACCTGCACCACCAGATCTTGGTTGATCTACTCTGACTCCAAAATGCTCATGAAGCTGTTTCGTTATCAGTTTTTTTCTTTGTTCGTATAATTCTTTAAATGGCTGGGAAACCTGCCATTTTTTTAAATCCATTCTATATGCAATATGCAAAAGGCATTCGAAAAATCGAATCCAAGCATGAAGCGGAGGTATACCGTAATGTAGAGCATCTTCGTTTGTTAAAAATCCTTCTTCAAACTTTTCTTTACTGTTCATTACATTAGGCTTTGCTCCACAGATTGGGCAATTTTGCATTGATGAACTTCCTGTAATATACGTGAGGATTTTTCCATCTATCATGCTAAGTACAAAATCAAAATCAACAAGAATTATTTTGTCATTTAAAAGCTCGACCTTCACTGGCGTCAATTCATTCATTTCTTTTTCAATGTCATTTTTTGTGGCAAGAATTACCTCCTTACTCTCTTTGATTAATTCAAGGATGATGGGCCTACAAAATCGAATACTTTGAGGCATAGCATTGAACCACATAATCATTTTTCGATCATTATGCATGAATAACTGAATTGGAGTAAGTGTTGATGAAAATACAACAGAATCATTCTGACATCCTTCTGGCAGCTTCTGGAGGTACTGAGAATACCCGGTTGAGCCATCCAGCACTATCCAGCTCGTTAGAATCCATGTACTCGTTCAGCTCTGCGTCGATTATTTTCAAGATTCGATGCACTGTATTGTCCAGAAGCGCCTGCAGTTTTAATCTAATTTTTGAAGCGGTTGCTTCGATGAACTCGTTGGGAGGTGCGCATTTCTTTTTTACTTCCCCGATGACGCCGTAAGGTGGAAATCGTGACGGTGATTCTCTGTGTATTAGTTCGTATTGGAATCGACTAAATCCGGCTTCGATGAAAAAACTAAAAGCTTCCTCGGGTGACATCATTCCACGTTGATCAGTTAATTGCGACAACATTTTTCTAGAATCTCCTCGATTTCTTAGAATAAGGCCGATGACTTTAACTAAATTTATCTCTTTCTTATTGTAAGCTGTTCTTCTCGCCATTACTAGAGCCTTTTCGATGCTGTCTACTTTGGGATCCAAGCTTTCGTTGTCAATGACACGTCGTTTTCCTCTTTCGCTCAGATCAGCAAAAGGTTTTGAGGGTCTCCCACGCTTTGCAGATGACGCCGAGGTTGAAGGAGCATCTTGTTCTTGTTCGATGAACTCCGCAATGCCGAAGTCTCCATTTATCCAATCCCGAGAATATGCCTCGAATCTTTCCTGTTTTCGTTGAGCTTCATTCCACTTTAGCTTGTATTTACAAGCGGTCCTATAGAGTTTATCCTGGAGGCGTTCACGTTTTTCCTTTTCCGATATAGGATAGTTTTCACAAATAAATTTAAAAGCTCTTTCAACATACGCATTATGCGTCAATTTAGAATCAAACAACGAAATTATAACTCTATTATCCATTTTTAAACTTGCACTCAACCGTAGTTTATGGGATTTCAAATAATACACTGTCAGTATAAATACCACTCCTGGTAATAAATCGTACTCTAGGTACTTACCATGAGCCTCAAACATTGAGTACCTAAGATAGTCGATGGCAGCAAGGTCCACATACACGTAGGTACGAATTAACGAATTTACGAAAATTAATAAAGCAACACCAGCAAAAATTCAGGAAACACATTATTCAAAAACAAGAAAAATAACAAAAATAACGTAAACTTTAAACTTACATTGGAAAACATGTTAACATGAAGAAGCCCTTGTATGCGATGATAATAATACCGATTTTATTATTTATAACCAATTATAGCAGAAACTGTTTTAAACATATTTTTAATAATTTTAAATTTAAAAAAGGTTCAGCCCTTTTCAAAAAATGGTCGAAATTTTCTGTAAAGTGTTAATTTATAACTTATTTTGGTTAAACCATCGCCAGAAATTACCAAAATCGCCCAAAAAAGTAAATACGTTTTCCTCAACCTAAAATAATGGAATTGCACCAAAGTGGTCATATTTTTAAACCGCCTGATTTCAAAATGGCGCAAGTTTGCGCAGAGTTTTCCTTCGTAATTTGTTTTTATACATCCCACACTTGATTCAGAGCTGCTGGGTTATGCGGGGAAAAAAAGTTGCTGATCAACAAAGTTGAAATTTCTAGATTTTTAATGTTTTTTCTTCTCTTGATAATTTTTTTGATTTTATTTCTGAATGACAACGTATCGTATTATTATTTTTTAAAGCTAGTTTTGTTACCTTTTCACTCATGTGTAGTGAGCTAGGGGTTATCTCATTAAAACAGGTCAACATTTAACTTGAGATAAAGCGTATTTTCTCGGCAAAAAGTACGTTTTTTCGCTAACTTACAACTTTGACATCTAATATCTCAGGAATGAAAAGTGCTAGAGGCTTGAAACTTTGAAGTTTTCTTAATTTATATGTTTACTTTTGATTAAAAAAATTGAAAAAAAGTTTTGGTGAAGGTCACTTTTCCGGTTTTCGTCCGCCTGATATCTTATAGTGCAATCGTGCTGGTTTTAGGGGAGGGTGGATGTATTTGGAAGCGCTGCAAGCTACCGCTTGTTTTAATCGAGAAAGGCGTTAAGATCAATGCTGTAAATTATCAACGGATATTTTTATCAGAATGTCGTGAACTCAAGCTTTGAAAGAATGTACGGGAAGGATGATTACATGTTTCAGCAGGACGAACCGTCTTCTCATACAGCGAATTTGGTCCAATACCAATTTGACCGACTTTTTGGCCAAGGATGAATGGCCTCCCAGTTAACGAGATCCAAACGAGCACAAGGTGTCTACTTTGGCGCAGTTCAAAGTCACAATCCTTCAAATTTGGAACAAAATTCCGATGGAAGTAGTGCGTGCCGCTTACGAAGGGTTTGAAAAACGTTTGAAGCTGGTCAAAAAGGTTAAAGGCGGTGTTATTCCGAAACATATACTGTTTTTGATTCATGTAATATAACCTTTCAATAAAAACAATTACCAATCAAGTCCGCATACCTTTTGTGGAATAATCGAAGTTTGAATTTGTATGAGAATTAATTGGACACGGAGTAGTATGAAACTGACTCTGCACAATTATTTCGAAATTTTTAGGGAAATTACTTTGAGAACACTTTAAGTTCATGTTGCATTGCTGAAAAGATGTAAGCAGATTCATCTGCTTTTAAAGTGCTTTCTTTATCTTCGTACTCTTCATTCTGTAGTAAGGTGGCTTTCAGCCTAAGGATAGATACTCAACGTAGGGAGGCATCTCCACCCTACATATCGCCATCATCAGCACATAGAGTACGGGAAAAATGCAACACCTTCTTATGTGTATAATTTTTTATTGAATGGGTAAAAATTGATGACATTTTGGGTAAAACTAGTAATGTGCAAACTCGTCACAATCAGTCAAATGGTTATCGAGATGGCTTCCAAGTTAAAACAAAAAAGTATGGGCGCTGTCGTGCAAAATCCAGGCCAGTCCCACAGGTGGATCGTAAAACAGTTGGGAATCAACAAAAACAGATCATGTCTCGTGTGGTAACATCGTTCAAGGAGACCAAGCCAACCCAACGGCGAGCTGACAGCGGAAGAGAAGCGAAGACTACCGACCCCATGAATGCAAGGAAGGTGAGGGATTACCTCATGCGCAATCCGAACCATTCGGGACGTGGCCGTGTAGTTTGGTTCGTCTAGCAGACAATGCAACGAGCCAGACTTCATGTCTTCAAGGTAAGGAAGGCGTCTAACCGAACCGATAAACACAATACGGTGGCCAAATCCCACACCAGGAAGCTGTACCGTGAGTGGTTGGTGCAACCCAAGTGCATCTTGATGGACGACGAGATGCCAAGCAGATCCCCGGCCTGGAGGTTTTCGACGGCAAGTCCCACCTGGATGTTCTGCAGAAGTTCCGAAAGACGAAGGTCGACAAATTTGTCAAGAAATACTGGCAGGCAATCTGTGGGTGCGGCAAATTCAGCAAGGCGTACATAATGACCGGCACCATCAATGGCCAAATATATAGAGAAGAATGCCCCAGAAGCGCCTGCTGCCCTTCCTCCGGCCAAACGAAGGAGACACTCTGGCTGGATTTGGCATCGTGTCATTACGCGCAAAAACCGGTGATGGAGTGGTATGAAGCGATGTTGTTTTTGTGCCGAATGAGACAAATCCGCCAAGGTCACCCAATAGAAACATTCTGGGCGATTATGAAGGGAAAGGTTCGGACAAAAGGGAAGGTCTTCAAAAACGACAAGGATTCGAAGAAAGAGCTCATGAAAGTGTGAAATAAAAATGACGCTGGTGTCGAAAACATTACGGCTTCGGCACACGAATGATAGCACAGCCCCCAGCAGTCCCTAAAACATGTAAAAAACAATTTTTTTTTTGTGACCATGAGAAAGGCCGTTTTGTGTTCAGGAGAACAACTACCGCCACAGCCCCACTTCGTCATGAAGCTGGTTTACTTGGTGGCGGCTTAAAGTCTGTATTCGATGAAATTTGGACACACGCAATTGTTCGTAACTTTTTAGCGTGTGAGTAAAAATTATTGAAATTTTAACTGAATGTATTTCATTGTCTTGTGTCAATTGTGTAATAAGTTTCGTGAAAATCGGTCGAGTGATTTCAGTGATGGCTTCGAATGAAGAAATAGTGTGCCAACAAATTTTGGGTACTCACTTCGAAAACCCAAACGCTTCTCATCGATGGATCGGAAAACAGCTCGGAATCGCACATTCAACCGTATCTCATGTGATCAAAACGTTCAAGGACCGTAAGGCAACCAAGCGGAAAAATGGTAGTGGCAAAAAACGTGGTGGTCCTAGTTTGCATGAAAATGCTAAGGATTTCAAGAATTTAACATTTAAATCTTACTTCCCCCCTTGTTTACAAAATCAGATACGTCTGTTTGAAAAAATACTCGAGATTTCGTGACGCTCCAACTTTTCGCACTCGCAAAGTGTGTCCTAGTAATGAAAACACAGACGTAGTCCTACGTCAAAAGTATTTTTAAGGTGCAAATTAATCTACATCAACATACAAATGATCAACTTTCCATAGAATAACATAGAGTAAGATGTTACCACGCAGTAGCTACTTATAAGCCGTAAAACAATTCCAACTAGTTACCTCATTCTCAAGCTTCGACACTCTATCAAAACAATCAGTCAAATTATGGCAAACTCAGGCAATTGCCAAACCCGTATTTCCCTATTCAATCAACCACTTATGCCCTCGTGGCGCGAAAATTGACCACGCCAAAATATTTGCGCGTCTGCCTCCTCTGAAACCATCATCACGTACATTCACCAAACAAAGAGAGACGCAAGGTCTCAAATGCGAGAAAACTAGTTTAAAACAAAATATCCAACCAAACGTTTATTAAATTAGATCTCATTGAATTGAATTAAGTTAATAATTTAAATTCATCTGCATATGTATCAGCGTCATCACACCCGTCATCACGCGTCGTTCGGCGTTATGACGGTCACTCAGCGGGGTCCCCTTACTCTGATATTGGGAGCAACTTGGCAACCAGCACAGATCGTGCAAAATTGCGATGTCGAGGCATTGTTTTCCTGGGGGTGACACAGTGATAGCGCAATTCCGGAACGCATAAAACCACTTGTCCGACGCACCGACCGACTGGGTGAACTGGATCTGACATCGAGTTGGTCAGATACGGTCATCGTCAAGTGGAATAAAATGTGCAAAAGCATATGAATATGAGCACAGACACACACACACACTCACACAAACATTCATCCGGACAGATGATAATGGCTCCCTATCACACCATGGCGGGTTGATAATTTGCCAACAAATTTTAATATTGTTTTCCCGCCTAGTTCTGGACTCCCGGACCGGTGCATACTACAACGATGAAGGCGGATCCCAAGTCCCAAGTGCAATAAAATTTAATAAACTGTTTGAAGTTCTGCACAATTTATAATTAGAGTGGGAGTAGGACCTCGTCATTCAAACCGGGTCCACTTGGTAATCCTTTCCGTGTGGTGAAATGCTTCCTCGAGCGGTCGTTTCAATGTAGACATATGATCAAATCATAACCGAGCACACGTGAACGAAATGAACAATAATCTTCCGTGTTGCAGTCAGCCTACGCGGCTAGTGGATATCAAATGGCAACTTTAGGGTTGCGTTAAAATGTTGCAGTTAGCTAGAGCTCTCAGCTCTATCAGATTTTGCAATTTTTCGTGAAGAGAAAACTCCGAAGGCCCTTTCTGTTTCTACATAGAACATGGCAACGAACCTAGATCACATCGCATCTGCATGGGAATGAATTTTTAAGCATCCCGGCTCGCTACTACATGGTCAGTGGACGAGTTTTGTCGATGGAAGCGGGTCCGTCAAAAGTTGATTGACGAAAAAAGCCAACAAGCAGCTGACACAAAAATCCTATAAATTTCAAATTTGATTCAATCTGGTCACGTTTTGCATGGCATGAACTAGTGATGTGATGCTGTCCTGTTTTTCAACTGCTTCAGCTTTGGATCTGCTGCCGATGGAACAGCAATAGAAAAACTCTAAACGGGAAATGAAACGATTGGATTGAGAAGCTTCTGTTAACATTAATATTGATGGAATGCGCCTTTATGTGTTATTATTTGTTTATTTAAAGCAACACCAACAAACTTCTCGAGTTCCATTGTTGGTATCATACACTATCACTAATTTTAAAACACTTATTAAGGCTTCAATTCTTCCCGGAAAAGTAAGTAAATGATTTCCAAGAAGATTTGCTCCTGATAACGATCCAAATTGAAGAGTTCCCTAGTAAAACCAAATTTGGAGTATTGGGTAACTAACTGTGGCTGTATAACTTACTTCACTAATTTAGTGACGATTCGCAAATGCCACTTGTTAAAATTTATAAAAAAAAAGTACAGTTACTCCCAAAATTAGGCATACACTTCAATGTTTGAGTTTATTTTCGTATGTTCATTATTTTAAAGTGAGTATATAAAAACTTTAAAAATCCTTCGGATAGTGGATTAGCTCAACTTTACTATAAGAAAAAGAAGTACAAATTGTAATTATTAGGGATTAATTTAAAACAAAATTCTCGCGACACAAAATTTAGCGAACATGAATACAATCCTTTTTTTTTGTTTAAATCATTTATTTGTACAGGCTCAATCGAATCAACTTTACAGAGCCACGTTTTCAAATTTATGTACATCATTTATCTTAAAACTAAAGTTAGGGGGATATAACCGATTACTCGCGGCCGTCTCGAGGTAAATAGGAATAACAATTTAACAAATGAGAAGATGGGCGGGAATTTGAAGTATGGTTTACATAACACGTTTATTTTAAATTCTGAAATGTATGATGTATGATGTATGATATGTACTACCACCCATTGTAGCACGGAAACTAAGTCCAACAGCAATGGGCTCTCCCCTCTGTTAGACTTGATCAAGCTTTAATAACCAGATCTCTGTATGGAGGACCAAAAAGGGGTTGGGTGGATTGATAGGCAACATCACTTATACGTATCCACAAGGGTATAAAGAATCTCCTTCCAACAACAAGGTTGAACAATTGATCAAAAGAGCAAGCTATCTAACATGAGGATGTCCCAATGGGCGGGGAGAAGAGCCCGCTCTCTATTCAGAAACTGTTAGCAATGGGGAGTTGGCATTCCCACTCTCCCCATCCAGAGTTCTTCAATTGGGTGCCCTGATGGTCCCTCCCATTTCCATGAAATATTTATATAATACTGTATATATTTATGTAAATGAAAAATACTACATTCGTATCTATAATATATAATCTTCATTCGATTGATCCTGAAATGCAAGAAATGTTGTAAAATGTTAGAGTGTAGAGTTCTGTGGTTCGCGCTTAATCACGTTTTTGTTCGTTTTCAGCGGTAGCAGCATTTCACCAAAATCTTGAAGTATGAGGTATCCTGAAAATGTATATTAAATCTATTGAAATTTTACAAAACTAACATTTATACATTTTAATTTACTGTTGCCATGGTCACTATTTGCTACTTGATGCTGATTTTATAACAGCAATCCACTTTTAGTTTTGCTGACCTAATAGTTATTGCTACCGAGTTAGAAATGGGAAGATTTAAGTGGAAGGGAGTTAAAGATAAATGGACAAAAAAACAATATATAATTAATGTTTAAATCATCTATGAAGTAGAATCAATAAAACGATATTACCAAATATAATGATATTGTGAGTTATGATGAAGTAATGACAAAGATTGAAATGTAAAATCGTACACTAGCCAAATTGCACACAGCACTGCATGCTGATGATGATGATGATGATGATGATGATGATGATGATGATGATGATGGTCCCGCCACTTACCCCAACAAAAGTTTGAGCTAGACGATTTATCTATTAGATATTTTATTTCAAAACCATTCAACCAGTTATGCAAAACAAAAAACGAACTGATTTCATCTACAGATGTAAACTTCTTCCAAAACTGTTCATCTGCATTACAGCGATATAATTGTGAAAAGCTATTGATGTCAAACACAAATGTTCGCAAGTATTCCCAGCGATCAGGAAATCCTATTACAATTCAAATCACAGAATCCCGTAAAAGGACATTATCAAAAGACAAGCCAATATCCGATCCTGCCCGCTACAGAGTCAATGAGTTTCCAAAACTAATGGAACCGCCACCTTAGTTTTGGGCTGACCACGGATATCCCCCATCAGGGAAATCGAGAAAATTTCCAAACCGAAAAAATCCTGGACCGACCCTTGTCAAACGTTTATTTTCAACCACGACAGAATTGACAAGGAATTCCCCGGCAATCAGCCAGACAACCCACTACTATTTCATGGCATCTTCTCAAGCATCAAAGGCCAATATTTGTTTTTTATAAATTCAAAAAGAAGTCCTTTATACCTGTATACCGCACGCGAGGCTCAAACTTTTGTAGACTACACAAAAAATAAAAACTACTTTATATTACAATAACAAATAAAAATTTTAAATCCATCATCATCATCGAGGTGAAAAGTATAGTTTGCTTGTGCCCCATGAGAAATATAAAACATTTAACAATAAACCATACAAAGATATCCGATGTAATAACATCGTCAAGATATAAAATTAGTCAATAGTAAAAAGTTAACAGAGTAGCTGTTTAAAAGGCAGCTTTGATGTGTGAAATACATTGTCTCTTAAAGTCTGTTATTGTTGCTGCACGTTTGATGTGTGTAGGCATCGAATTGAAAACATTTACACCTTTAAAAAACAACGAATTTTGTGATGTTCCGTACAAGAAATATGGTGTTCTAGCATCATCCGCGTTTCTAGTGTTATATCTATGAATATCACTTCCTCTTTCAATTCGATTACACAAATTTCGAGGCAGCAAACCGTTCATTACTTTAAAAATGAACACCATTGTCAAATACACAACTCTCTGCTTCACCGATACCCACTGTAGGGCATCTAACAAAAAAGAGGAGGAAGTGAACCTATTGCATCTCAAGATCAAACGCATTATCTTATTTTGCAAACGCTGTAATCTCGATATTTGTGTATGATTGGCTAAAAACAAAATGGAAGGGAAAAATTCAATGTGAGGAGAGATGATAAACTTGTACAGTTGTATTTTACTAGCAATAGTTAAATCGTTTCTCAATCGGCAGAGAATACCGTACTTCTTGGCTATTTTCTTGATGACATTGTCAATGTGAGAGTCAAATTCTCAATCGGCAGAGAGTACCGTTCTTCTTGGCTATTTTCTTGATGACATCGTCAATGTGAGAGTTCAAATATCATCAATAATCACGCCAAGATATTTAATCTCATAAACGCGATCAATTGTCTCATCATCAATTTTAACAAAGACGTCTTCGATAACTCGATTCCGCGAAATTACCATGAATTTAGTTTTAGTTATGTTCAATTTCAACTGTTTGTACTTCAACCATCTACTTAGAGAATGTAAATCTGCATTAAAATGTGAAACGGCCTCCTCAAGGCTTTTAGCTGCAATGAACAACACGGTATCATCAGCAAAAAGATTAATATCACATAATCGCAAGGCTCGTCCGCATGTCGATATATATAGAATGAATAAAATGGAAACTAGCACACTCCCTTGTGGTTCGCCAAGGCTGTTATCCACAGTGTCGAAACAGAATCATTAAAAGCAGTCCGTTGAGTTCTGTCAGACAAATAGCTTTCGAACCATCTCTGTGCAGAACCCGAAAATCCAAAGCGCTTGATTGTTTCAGATCCAAAAAAAACAGCAACAATCGTATCTTTACACTCTACATTTTCTTTCCATTTTGCTAACACTAAATTTAACGCTGTTTCACAAGAATGACCTTGGCGGTATCCCGATTGTTCCGGCGCAAGCAAATTATTACTATTTAAATACGTTAACAGGTGGCCTTTTACAACAAGTTCCAAAATCTTTTCTAAAGTGTGCAACATGTTAATAGGACGAAACTCTTCTGCTTTAATCGTTCCAGCAACTTTTTGAATAGGAATGACTAAAGATTCTTTTCAGGTTGTATAGATATTTTATTTATAGGGGTTGTTATGTATCTCAACAATAAAAAAATATCACTTTTTTTAATAAATTTAAGTTAATAACTATTATTTGTATTGTTTGACTATTGTTGAAAATTCTAGCATATAGGGTGTATAGTAGATTTATTGTAATTACAATGTGCTTTTTTGATTTGTCAGATACATGAACAGTAAGATTCAAGGTCAGCAATACATTCTGTTGTTATTGTATATTATTGAATTGTAATTGTATTGCTATTTTTATCCAGGATAGGCAAGGTTGCCAATTTGACAGTATAGAGGTGAGAGGAGGCGACTGAGGATCGTTTTCCTCTTAATCATATTGTATATGTTTCATTCTCGTTTAATGGATGGTTTCAGCGCGCTTTGGAATCATCTTTGCATTCCAAAACCAGTAGTTTGAGAACAAATGGATCAATTAAAGGCTCCATTTGTTTTTGAGCATTTCAGCGTTTTTTTGAATTTCAACTGCTATTTCATAAAGGACTGGCATGTGACGGTTAGCAGTAGAAGACTATATTTAAATAAATTTGGTTATTGGTGTTGTAATTGGATAAGCCATTTGTTTCAGAAGTTGTCAAAACGGGCTCTTCGATAACTTATACTGCTGTCCTTGGAATGTAACAGGAGGAGTATACGGAAGGCTTTTTTAAGGGATGTCTTTTGGAGTAGTCTGTTGTTTTTCAGAAGAAGAAAACATCAATGCATCATTTGATTGAGGTTTTATCTGTGATAGTTATAAAGATCTACTCTGTTTTTCAACTTTTCCAATACCTTCGGGATATAAATCATACCAGTCAGTCGCAGACTAGTGTATGTCAGATGTATTTATTCCAGGTTGTATAGATATTTTATTGCCTCGTATCATTAAGAATTTTTCTATTAATTTAGATCTGCGAATATTATTTAATTTAATTTTTATATTCATAAATGCTGTTCTATTTTGCTACGTTTGTATTGGATTAGATTATATTAGATCAGTGACCAACCAGTGGATGTCATCATTTAAAACTATGAGATCCACTACAAATGAGTAAAATGGTGTATGGAATTGGAACAGCACATCGAAATTTTAGATAAACTATTCTGTATGTATAATTTCAGGTCATCCTTGGAGTTTTCAAGTTTTGTTAAATAACTTTCAACTTTTTTCTCGTAGCTATGATATATTGTATAAACTTTTAGGTTCATAATAAATACGCAAATCCTTCTACTTTTGCAGCAGGACAACAATGTGCAGACATGTGTAATTATTATTACCATATTACGTTATTACGTTACGTTACGAAGGGATATTCCCTTCACTATATTTTTTATACTATTCTATGTGACATTGCATATTGATTTTATATTTTTATTATAATCATTACCATATTTTCATTACTCGGATTTTCATTATTTATTTAAATATGATTTTATTATTCTTACCTCGGAGCGTATGGTACGGTATGTCCACGCATCCTTCCTCCCCTGTAGATTCACAAATTGCGTTGTGGTTCAAATCTATTCATTTGAATCCAACTCATTTTACAGAATCATCATTTGCGGTTAATGCAACGCAGTAGGCCTGGCCGCTTTGACGCTTGTATCATTTCTTTGATAAGGGCGAACACGAAATTATTGCGACACATTCAACAGGGCATAACTTTTTTACCATTGGGTAAAAATCAACCAAATTTTGCACACTTTCTCATTGATGTGTATTGTTTACATGCTGTCAAACTCGAAGTCGTGATTTTCGATTCAACGAAAATGGAGGTGAACCAACGCGAGTCGAGAGAACAAATTCTTTCCAAACACCTGGAATTTCCTGACCTGTCGCACCGGCAGTTGGGAAAAATGTTGAACATTCACCATTCAACCGTCTCCAGAGTGTTGAAGCGGTTCCAGGAGCGGTTGACGTTGGACCACGGCAAAGGAGCTGGAAGAAAACCGGGACGGAGAACAAAAAGACGGAGGGAAAGGTGAAGCGGATGATTAAAGCAAATCCCAACGTCTCAAGCCGTGATTTGGCTAAAAAGATCGGCATGTCGCAGAGCTACGTCCAGAATGCAAAGAAGAGAGCTGGACTACATACATACAAGGTACAGAACTTCCCAAACCGCGATGAGCGGCAACAATCGACGGCTAAAACTCGGGCACGGAAGCTCTACGAGAAGATGCTGACAAAATATGGCTGCTGTGTGATGGGCGACGAAACGTATATAAAAGCCGATTTTAAGCAAATTCCGGGGTTGGAGTTTTTCACCGGCAAGAGCAAGTTCTATGTGGACGACAAATTTAAGAAGAAGAAAATGTCGAAGTTCGCCTCCAAATATCTCATTTGGCAGGCCATCTGCTCTTGCGGACTGAGGAGTGAGCCTTTCGTGACAAAGGGCACAGTAAATGGCGAGATCTACAAATCTGAGTGCCTCGAGAAGCGCCTTTTGCCGTTCTTGCAGCAGCACGACGAAGCTCCGCTATTTTGGCCAGATTTGGCATCATGCCACTATTCTAAAAGTGTCCTGGAGTGGTATGAGGCCAATTCTGTCCATTTTGTTCCAAAGGACATGAATCCGCCAAACTGTCCGGAGCTGCGCCCGGTGGAGCAGTACTGGGCAATGATGAAGCGGGAACTTCGGAAGAGCAAGAAGACAGTCAAAGACGAGAAGGACATGTTAAGAAAATGGAAAAAAAAACTGAGAAACTGGTACCAGATGACACTGTAAAGACTTTGATGGAGGGCATCAAGCGAAAATGCGTTCAATTTTACACTCAAGGCTCCATCGATTAACTTTTCTTTTGATTTTTGAAGTAAATATATGTATAAAACTACCCTAAAATTTTGGTTTGATTCTAAACATTATAAGAAAATTGGCATGACATTTTCGGTGTCGCAATAATTTCGTGTTCGCCCTTTAATGGGTAAAGTAGTACTCGAACTCAAGGACGTTATCATTGCCAAACATCCCACTGGCTCGGAGAATTGCTTTTTTATCAGTGTAGGAAGAAACATGAAATAAAAAGCAATTTCAGATCACCTACATATGAAGTAAATTCAACTTAATATTCAACTTCACATTTTGACTAAAAACCTACATGTAAAAAGGAACTTTTTAAAACTTTTTATCCGGTATAAGGGAACGAATGCAAAATACGCAATGGCAAAAATCGAACAAACTTCTTGAGTAGAGAGGAAACTGATGGTTTTCTAGATGATGTATTTTAAGTCACCCCTGATCTCAAATCAACTAAATAATCTCATCATCTTTTGCGGTTAATGCAACGCAGTAGGCCTGGCCACTTTGACGCTTGTATCATGTCTTTGATATGCTGCAATCATCAATATTGACAAAAAAATAATTGGGCGTCATCTAACCCAATTATTTCCAGGATGCTTTCTCGTACTGGCTGCGTTTGTAGTAGATTAGATTAGATTAGATTAGAAAGTTGTTGCGAGTTTTGCTGGTGAACTTAAGAGGCATACTATCCTTTTAATCTGGAAAAAAAAAACAAAAATCTCTGCATTTAACATTCTATGGTTAACAAACGATGAATTCAAAGCATCATCAATCTAGTAACAGATTGAAGAAACGGGAACTAAACAGGATTTTATTCAAGACCACCGTTAGATGTACTGGTACATAAAAGAAAATATTCAAGGTTGAGAAGAATCATCGAAAAAAACTATCACTGCTGTGAAAAACTTAAACCTTGATTAAACCTTCAATTATTTGGGCATGACTCTGCGTGATTTAGTTTTCAATTGTCACGTTACTTCATGTGCTGTGGTGAGCTATTGTTTTTTCTTTCTTGTCATTTTGATTTATTCTGAGATATGCTACGATCACACATCAAACAAGCACACAGACATGGTCAATTAGATTTCGTTTGGTTGAAATTAACACGCAAGTTATAGTTGCACAATAGATCTGTCAACAGATATTCCAGGAAATGTCTGGCTTTAACATCCTACTTAATTGTAACCAGATGAAAGTTTGCTCAGTCTATCCTATACATAGCCAATATTTCTTTTACCCATCTGAAGCTATTGCCACCGAAGAGACATAAAAGTCAGCCTGTCGCCGTGCTAGCGCCAAATTCAATTTAAGTTAATTTAGATGAAATTGTTTGACTATAAACGCTGTTAATAATGTATTCATAAATTAATTGTAATAAAAACTAATTTATCAGTTAGACCCATCCCGCCCGCGACCGAGCAGAACCACGAGAGTGTCGCACTCCGCACATTCAGTACCTACAGATCCTGCGTGCGTTATGAGTGAATGCCATCAAACGGAATTAAATTAATCAAGACGAATGAGTCTTGCTGCTGCTGATGATGAATATTGTACAATACACCATAAACAAAGCAGCAGCAGTACCAGAGGGCAGTCAGTAAGAGTTTACCATGTTGGTCTTCAATTGAATCGAGTCGAAAATGGGGTGTAGACTTTGGCTGGCTGGGCGCCTCCCGCGATGTTTGCATTTTACTTGTGCATGCATATGAGCAAGTTGCTATCGTCGTCGGTCACATGGCACGCATTTCGATGCTTTGCCAGCTTAACCCCTTTCGCTGCGATTAGCCATGATTATGATGATGAAGATGATGGGATCCATGGTGGCGGGTAATTGAATTTGGCTTTGGAACCGAACACAACAAATTGGACGATTCAGCTAGGGTGGAACTTTAACGTTGATTCGATAGTAACCACTGGTCCCTTAGCAAAGTACCGAGCGTTTACAACATGTGATTAGCGCGTTTGCATTTTTACATTACGGGTCTAATTATCCCTGTAAAACCCACTCTCTAGGGAGGGTTAATAATCCCACTCAAGAGGCTTGCGGCATATGTGAACCGTTGTTTTGCACTTCCTTGCCAACACTCCACCGGATGACAGTCGAACTTCTCGAATTTTAGTCCCAGTTTCTATCCGTCAGCCGTAAGCCAACTCAAAAGTGTTGAATTCCAAATGGTTACCAACACTTGAAGTTCAAAAGAAGTGAGTAAACAGAATGTGTTCCCCTTTATCGCGATCGAAAACTCTAACACGATTCGGGTAAGTGGTTCACTGAATTCTGTTGTGTCGCTGTGCTCACCATTAGAGGTTGTTGTTTTTCCCGTTTAATTTGCCTTAATAAAATCACGCAATTTTCTTACTCATTTAATAAATTCGTTTTATTCAATTATCAAACGCCCGAACGAGCGGCAGGCAGCGCATATTTTTAATACATACGGGTATTAATTGTTTGGAGCGATAGCAGGTCTACGATGATGACGATGATGATGGCTGTACGCAAACAAGATCTGAAGGCCTCGATACGGTTAAAGGATGTAGAACCCGTCGCTCAAGTGGAAAGAGAGCGACGAATCTGCAAAAAAAAAGAACGTGTTGTGCTTATTTTCGCGCTTCTGACGAATGTGAGCAAAATCACAGGAAAGGAGCGAAAGAAAACACTTCAGCCGGAATTCCGATTAATCTTCGTTTAGAAGAAATTTGTTGTCATGGACACAATGGCAAGAATGGCATTTCAATAACTATGTGTTTAATTGTGCAGAATACAAGGTAAAATTGGTTTCTTTTTTCTTTCTATTTCAGCTTGGTTCCGCTACAGCGGGTCGTGGAATGTTTTGCTATCACTGTCCCCCTTCATTGCATCCGGCTGGGCCACATCCTCCACGATTACCCACGCTTGAGTACCCATTCGCTCCTACGCATCCCTGTAAGTAAACGATTTGTCGAAACATTTTAAAACTTGTAACTTTAATTTTAGCATACATACACATCGAAGAATGGTGAACTTTATCAGACGCGTAAAATTTCCCCTCGTTCAATTGTAAGCTAAAGCAAGCGTGAACAGCAAAATTGTTTGCAATTTTTCATACAAAAGACCTGATTTAGATGACATCTGACTTAAATTGACATGAAATATCCCATGAATTTATGCCAAATTAAGAATAGTTATTATTATTATCACCACCTTCGACTACAAAATCGTACAGACTGTACTTATTCCAATTTAACTTAGGTAACTAAACAATTCTGGTAATCCGAGTTTAAAAAATACTTCTAAAGATTGGACTCGGAAAAAATGCGATACTTTGTTTTGGGTGTAACTTTTTATCGCGTGGGTAAAAATAATGAAATTTTGGGTAATACTAGTTTAGATCTGTCAAGTAGTTTTTGAGATGCATTCGAAACAAGAAGAGCTACGCCAGCTAATCCTGGGCACGGTGATCGATAATCCTGGTCAGTCGCACAGATGGATCGGCAAAAGGCTTGGAATCCACCATTCCACCGTGTCCCGCGTTGTGAAGATGTTCCAGGAGACGAAGACCATCAAGCGGCGCGCTGGAAGCGGCCGAAAACTGAAAACAGAATACCCAGAGAAGGCGCGGAAGATAAGGCAGTACTTTAAAAATAACCCGAACCATTCCACCCGAGACGCGGCCAAAAAGGTCAATTGGTAAGTGGTTCGTCCAGCAGACCATGAAGCGGGCTGGGCTACGTGTTTTTGACTGACAGGCAAAACACGGTGGCCAAATTGCGTGCGCGGAAGCTGTACCGTGAGTGGCTGGTCAAGCCAGGCTGTCTCGTCATGGACGACGAGACATATATCAAGGCGGACACCAAACAAATCCCCTGCCTCGAGTTTTTTGTCGGTACGTCCCGCATGGAGGTTCCGGAAAAGTTCCGGAGGAGAAAGATGGACAAATTCGCGAAGAAGTACCTGTTGTGGCAGGCGATCTGCGAGTGCGGACGGTACAGCAAGCCGTTCGTTACAACCGGCACCATAAACGGGCAGATTTATCGAGAGGAATGCTTGCAGAAGCACTTGCTGCCCTTCCTCCGCTCTCACCGAGGTCACGTGCTGTTCTGGCCGGATCTCGCTTCGTGCCATTACGCCAAGCCTGTAATGGATTGGTACGAAGCGAAGGGCGTTAATGTGGTCCCGAAGGAGGCGAACCCGCCCAATACACCAGAACTTCGTCCGATCGAAAAGTTTTGGGCGATAATGAAGAAGAAGTTGAAGAAAAGCGGAAAAACATTCAAAACCGATGAAGCTTTGAAGAAAAACTGGAAGAAATTGTGTAAGGAAGATGGACAAAGCCCCCAGCTTGGGGGTGAAATTTAATAAATAAAGTATGCCAAAATATAGCTAATATATAGTTATTTAATCCCTGAAAATTTGAGAAGTATCCGATTTATAATGAAGTTGTGGTGATCATTTTTGTGTGTCTCATTTTTTCCGAGTCCAGTCTTTAGACATGTTAAAATCGAGCTCGTCAGTAATGTCATTGAATTACCGAATACATGCGTCAAGAGGGTTGTTGTAATCGTAGTTGCTTCGCTAATAAGGAACAGCAAGCAAGTTGGAGTTCCGAAAACGGCAGCAGGGTAAATGTACCCTTCTTTTTGGGGAAATGCTCCTTAAACTTTGGAAAAATGCTCCTTAGATGCGTTTGCCCGGTATAATGCAATCGGAGGTATTAACCTTCTGGTTAGCGCTTGCCGGCTGTTATGACGGGTGTAAAGTTTCTTCAAGATTGTATAGCAATCTTCTAGTTTTGATGGGTTTAGAATTTCATTTTGACGAGTCTTAATTTCATTTTGAAGAGCTTTAATTTCGTTTTGACGGGTCTTCATTTTGTTTTGACGACTCTTAAATTCAGAAACTTAAGACCCGTCAAAACTATACAATCTTGAAGAAATCTAAGACCCGTCAAAACATCCGGCAAACGCTAACCAGAAGGTTAATACCTCTGATTGCATCTAAGGAACGTTTTTCCAAAGTTTAAGGAGCATTTCCGCAAAAAGAAGGGTGAATTTACCCTTTGCCTTCCGAAAACGTCGAGAGGGAATGTTCAGCGATGTCTGCTCGAGAGGCACAGGACAGTCAATGGCACCTTTAATGACGTCGAATATGAATGTACGTTTTCACGCATTTGGCCGACAGCGATTCCAAGCCTATCAATTGGCATCGCTCGGAATAGCTTACTTGTTGCAAATATTGGTTCCACTAGTAAAATAGTTTGTGGAATGTAGTTGTACAAATTGTAAGTTTACGAGAAACAAAGAGCCTTAAGTTATCTTACCCTGCTCATCAGGAAAGACTGTTTGGTTATGATCAGGAAAGTACATTTTTATTTTCCGATACTTTTTTCCAATCTCTATCAAAAGTTGTAATGGAATCCGTTGCCTGACCATGTTTTCGGTCATTCTACCAAATCTAGCCAAAACAGTAAAAAATATAATGTTTTCGGATCATGGGGACAGGCATCGCTTCAAGCATTTCCAAACGTTGTTACAAATGGATTTCGAAGCATTCCACATCTCCAAATTGCAGGCCAGTCCATTGCTTTTTTACAGATCTTTTCTTTAAAAATTGACTTATAGGCAAATATAGTCTCAAAATCAAATTTAACGACGGTTTCATTATCAATAATTACGCATGTCAATTTTCCGCACAACAGTTTATCATACAACTTAACTCAAACTTTTGACAGATGTGGCTTGTTTTTCACTTCGTTTTAGCTTCTACTACTGCTCGAAAGCTTTAAGTCTATTTCTTATCTCTGTTCGGACGACGTTAGTTTTCGACGTTCCCACCTTTTTGGCCACATCTTGAATGGAAGTACCTTCTTCACGGGCGAAAACTTACATGTTTTTTCGGTCCAGGTTCTTAGCGCTCAGTCTACGTTCAATTTTTTTTCTCCTCACCATACTTCCGGATCGCGTTACGAAGTGCTCTGATGCTCACACCTCCCATTCTCGCCAACTAACTAAAGCTAATGGTATGCACGATCTGTTTGCCTCTTCCTGTGGAATGCGTCGCATTTTAATAAATAACTGTATACACCGGAAATTGAGATTCCCAGAGTTATAGATTGAAATCAAAACAATGGTTTAAAAGTCATCTTTAAACAACAGTGGGGCTTCAAAATCGTTCTTAGACTTTGTGCAAAACCATATAAAAAAAAAAACAATTTTTTAAGGGAACATTTCTAACAAACGGCCGTCATAATGGCAGATCAGCATCACTTCTTCGCATTTCTATGGCAAGAGTATTTGAAACAGTAATTATGTCACTTGAAGGTGACAAAATGGTCCAAATTGACTGAAGTATGCCACAAAATTTGCAATACATTAAACTATACGCTATGGAAATTTGGTGAAATGTGTTCACCCTGAGCCATCTAACAGCGAACAGAAAAACGACCCCTTTCTGATGCACCATACAATTTGTAAAAGGATCCAATACCAGACAAGAATTAGGAATTGGGCCTATTCATAAAAACATCCTGTCGAACGATTTTCTTATATCAACGTTCTATCTGATATACTCATATATAATGATTTTATTTATTTTTCTATTTATTTTCATGGCATATCGTCAATATAACATAATTGAACCTGATACATAATATCCCTCGAATGTTCTCGGTTCATAGCTGCTCACCTACAATCTTGTGGGCACCTTGCACTGCCAAGATCTTTCTCCACCTGGTCTAAAGAACTTGCTCGTTGCACCACTCGTCGTCTTGTGCCAACCGCATTTCATTCGAACACCATTTTCGCAGGACAGTTGTCCGGCATTCTTGCAACATTTCCTGCCCAGCGTATTTGTCCAGATTTGACCAACTTATGAATACTGGGTTCGTCAGCAAGTTTTGCGACTAGACTCCGTTCTCCTTCCGCCAATGATGATTCTTAACACCCTTCGCTCAAAAACTCCGAGTGCTCACAAATCTTCCTCAAGCATTGTCCGCGTCTCATGCCCGTAAAGAACAACCGGTCTTATTAGAGTTTTATACAGTTTTATACACTATCATCGTTTTCTCACCAGATTCAAACCTATTTCGGTAAAAATCGTAGGTCATTTTTCATCGAAAATGACATCTGCCAGCCCTGATCGTGCCCCGCATGTTGAATGCCACGTCTCACACCAACTTCAATTGCAATGTTGAACAGCAGGCATGAGATTACATCACCTTGACGAAGCCCCTAGCGGAATTCGAATGAACCCGATAATCCACCCGATATCCTCACGCAGCACTGGGTTCCATCCGTCGTAGCCTTGCTTAGTCTGGTCACCTTTCCCGGAAAGCCGCTTTCGTCCATGATCTTCCATATCTCTTTTCGGTTTACTATATCAAATGCGGCTTTAATGTCGATGAACAGATGATGCTTAGGGACTCTATATTCACGGCATTTTTGAAGGATCTGTCGCAAAGTCAAAATTTGGTCCGTTGCAGACCGAACTTCTATGAAGCTGGCCTGATAACTTCCCACAAATCAATTTGCTAGTCTCTGAAAGATGAAATGGGATAGCTCTTTATAGGCGGCATTGAGGCCGGTGATCGCACGATAATTTTCACAGTCCAGTTTTTCGTCCTTCTTGTAGATAGGGCATATAAACCCATCCTTCCACTCATCCGGCAGCTGTTCGGTATCCGAAACCCTGACTATCAGTCGATGCAGGCAATTGGCCATCTTGTCCGAGCCTGTTTTGATAAGTTCCGCTCCGTTACTATCCCTTCCAAACGATTTGTAATTCTTCAGCTGCTTGATGACATCCTTAACTTCACCTATCGTCGGGGGTGGCACATCTCCATCACTTACTGCATCGTCGACGGCTCTTCCTTTGCTGTCTTGGTCCGCTTTCTGTAATCCATTCAGATGCTCATCGACATGCTGCTTCCACTTTTCGGTCACCTCACAATCGTTTGTCAGAATACTCCCTTCCTTATCCCGAACTCAGCTCGCTCCCGAAGCCTCTACGGGATGTGTTGAATTTCTGGTAGAACTTTCGCGTTTCTTGTGAGCGGTGCAGCTGTTCTAGCTCCTCATATTTTATGTTAAAGTCAAAAATATTTTCATTGCATATTTATTATAAATAACACAAAGGTCAACATTATGGGGAAATTAAGCCTATGCATAAAGCTTAAAGAAAAAAGAATATTTTTTTTCTTTTCCTCTGAAACCCAAATGATGATTCTGGAGCAATAATAGAAAACTGGGTCGCATGGCTTTGTTTACCAATTAGGCCCTATTCTATTGGTACTACAGAATTGTCGAGATAATATACCAATTTGATGAGAATTGAGAGAAGGTCAATTCTAGATCCATTGGCCCACATTAGAACACTTTCCCCAAAATATAAACTTTGAGGCTAATTTTTGAATTGGCTAATTGTCTTATGGTCCCCTTTTCCTTCTAACAGCGCCGATAGTTGGTGTTCGACACTGACGAAGGTGTTATAAGTTAACCCGTAACGCTGATAGATCACCTCTTTGAGGTGCGATACGGAGTATCAGAACTTCCACCGAACCCTAGTTCGTATTTATTCAAACTAGGGAACATATATGTTTTTGTAGTAAAAGGAACATATCTAAGTCCTTATTACATTCTATGTCTTGTGAAAAGTAACAATACTTGGATTGAGCCCCGAGCATGAGCTTGGAATAAGCAAAACATGGTTAGTCTTCATTTATGTGAAATCTCATTTTCTATTCGATGTTCTATAGCTTGAATTCGTTAGGACTAGGGTTCTGATGCATGGTCAGTATCGGAGTCATTGTTTGTTTTCTTTGCAATGAATCCGGTTTTGACTGACCAAGGGGCGTGCCTTTGAGGCGTGCTCTCACTCCTCAAATGGTTTAAATAGCGAAAACTTTCAGTAAAAATCTATTCACTATGCTTTTTGACGTTTAATCACCTTTCCCTTTCTGGCACATGCAGAGGAATGATAGTTCCTCCAAATGATTTTCCTTCTTACTTGCACTCCTTTGATCTAAATGGCTCCTTTGATTGAAATATCCCATTATTTTCTGCCAAATCAAGCGTTCCCTTTATGTGCATAAGATAACGCAGAAAATTCAATGTTTCTTTTTATCTGTGTAGTTTATAATTGTTTCAAAGACAAACTTAACACCAGACGGCCAAACCAGACAAACTTATAAGCAGATCAGAGCCAATTTGTTATTTCCGGTTGGGAAATGATGTGTTCGAGAGAAAGTTTAATAATATGATGATAGTAAATTTTATGAACGATTAAACATATTTACCGTTATGCTAGTGTTTTTTAGTGCACGAGATATTTTCAAATTGATTTTATATAAATGAACTTTGTTTCTGACAGAGCATGCATAAATTCTATAACGTTTAAAATTATATGAGATGTTTTTGACTCGTGTAAAAATAAAGTGCCATGTATTTCTCGATTCATATTATTTTATTTTCGACTGTTATTTTGAATCTTTTTCAATGTGCCAATTATGTGCATGTAAATAAATTGAAAAATACATTTTTTTTTACTAACTGTGTACCCTTTTCTTGTTTGCCCTGCATTTGGGCGGGGACAGCGCTGATATTGGTCGGATTTTAGATCAAAAGTGTTAAGGATATGTTAATCCCTGTATAATTACAGCAATAATGGAGTAGCAGCCTCGGGCGGTAAAATCATGCTCATGCTAATGCTCAAACTCAAAACCAGCAATCCTTTAAATTCTATCTTATAATAACTGCTGATATTCTGATGGCTTTTTTAGCGATGCGATTGGACACAATCTGGCAAATCTGAGAGCAGCATCAATATAATCAAAACAACATAAAGCTCCTGACTCTTGGCTTATTGTACAATGGACTACACGTAGCTTGCAATTTATCACAAAGCGCAATTCATACTCCGCTCCCTGACTGCATATGTGTGCTCGGATTGAACATCAACATCAGCTTGGCTTAGCCAAACTTTTGACCAAACCAGTCAGAATCCAACTGAAACACGGCAGGAGCTAGCAACCTGATCTCTTCTTCTCTCTGCCGGAAGTATTGAGAAACAAATTTACCCAAGATAATCCGTTTTCTAACTGCATTAAGGCAACGTTAAACTTATGAATTAGTCACTAATTTGGTAAGTGGTTGGTGCTTCGTGTTTGGTGTAAATTTTCGGGGAGGTGTGTTGTGTTGTGTGTTGCTCATACTATCGTTGCTGGCCGGCAGAGATTATGACCGTCAGACACTGTAGGGTCGGAAATTACATTTAGAATGCATTGGTAGCGAAGAGTAAATGTATTTTATGTGGAAAGATAACTCGAACTATAATTTATAGTTTCAAAACATTCCCAATTGGTCATAGGCAGATGGTTAGCAAGTGTCCTCCCTTAGCTCAGCCAATAAAGACGCAGCTACAAAGCAACACCATGCTGGGTTGTAGGGTTCGATTGTTGGTCGGGTCTATAAAAATTGGCATGGACAATGGGAGTAACAGTTACCCAATTCATGTATGCATGTTCATGTGTCAAAATAAACGAATTTTGAAAAAAAGCTTAGTGAAATCCGGCGATATTCGCTAAAACTGACACACACGTATTTACTCATTAAAATGAAACCGATTATCGGATTTTCTTGAAAAATTTCAAGGAAAGAAAAACTACTAATGAGTTATGATTTACAAAATTTGTTTTATTCAATTTCAGCTCTATACCGAATGCCGGCACTTTCCCTTTTCATTACATGTTACTCGAGATAAAAAGAAACATTGGAATTTTCTGCGTTATCTAATGCACACAAAGGAAATGCTACATTTGGCAGAAAATAATGGAATATTTTATGTAAATTCAAGCCAGATAACACCTGAATCTACCCTATTGAATGAAAGATTGCAAACATTGTTGTAAGGTGCATGAAAGATTGCAAACAAATTTTGTTGTTTGTGCCTCATTTGGCTTGGAATTAAACGAGGGGAAGTTTTACGCGCCAGTTAAAATTCATTATTATTTTTTCTGACACGGTTGTATGGGGCTATTCATGAGCTACATAGATTTTTTTGGGGGCAGGGCGAGTCCAACGAACGGCTACGCTCCATACAATATTTCAAAAAAAAATGTCTGGAGAAAATTCTACGAGAAGGGAGGCTGGGGGTCTGAGATTTTCAAAAATGAATCTACGTGGCCTATGAAGGTTCTATTTGCAACTCAAAGCTTTTTAGCGATCCATCGGCGGGACACCCTTGGATTTTGGTAGTAAGTGCACACAAATTTTTCACGGAAAATTTCTTGTTTCGACGACATCACTAGAATTACTGCATGAAAAACTATGAAATTTGCCAGATATATAGAATTTAAAATTTCAATCCTCAAATCCTTTAATCGTCAAAATGCAAGTTCTCTATGGTTACATACCTAATTCGTTATTAATATTTTTGCAGGAATCAGGCAACTAGAGGTTGAGTGATCTGTAAAATTTCCATACAAATTGGGTTTTATTAGATTCTGAGACGATTATGACCTTCCCTGGTTTAGTTTTTAGCTAAAAAAGACACTGAAAAAAAATCAGTTTGAACAAGAAAAAGTTTCTGGCAGGAAATTTGTTTTCCTACAAAGCGCCCATGAACGAATGGTAGGTAACATCTCAAGTAACAAAATTTTAGTTTTATTCCAGCCGTATAGCACTCTTAAAGGGTGATACGGTCAAAATTTGGTCAAGGGAAAACGCGTGTAAATCGGTGAAATCGTTTATTTAAAAAATCAAATTAAATTTCTTTTTCAAGTTCAATTAGTATAAAATTCAGGAAAAATATTCAGTTAGGCTTCCGCTTTTCCAAATCCGAATTGCCGGGCCTTACGCTTGACCCCTGCCATCAGATTTTGTACAGCCACCTTGTCCACCTTCTTCGCCGCAGAAAGCCAGTTTGCCTTGAACTGCTGCTCGTCCTTAGCAGTTTTTTGGTCTTCTTTAGGTTCCGCTTGACAATAGCCCAGTATTTCTCAATTGGGTGGAGCTCTGGCGTGTTGGGAGGGTTCTTGTCCTTGGGAACCACCTGCACGTTGTTGGCGGCGTACCACTCCATGGCCTTTTTACCGTAATGGCAAGATGCCAAATCCGGCCAAAACAGTACGGAACAACCGTGTTTCTTCAGGAAAGGCAGCAGACGTTTATTCAAACACTCTTTCACGTAAATTTCTTGGTTGACAGTCCCGGAAGCTATGAAAATGCTGCTTTTCAAGCCACAGGTACAGATGGCTTGCCAAACCAGATATTTCTTTGCGAACTTTGACAGTTTCGTGTGCTTGAAAATATCTGCTACCTTTCCCCTTCCTTTTGCCGTATAAAACTCCTGTCCCGGAAGCTGCTTGTAGTCGGCTTTGACGTAGGTTTCGTCGTCCATTACCACGCAGTCAAACTTCGTCAGCATCGTCGTGTACAGCCTCCGGGATCGCGCTTTGGCCGTCGTATTTTGTTTATCATCGCGATTTGGAGTCACTACCTTCTTGTAAGTCGATAGTCCGGCTCGTTTTTTGGCTCGATGCACGGTTGTAGACGATACACCCAGCTTATTTGCGGCATCTCGGAGAGATAGGTTAGGGTTTCGCTTGAAACTACCGGCAACTCTCTTTGTCGTCTCAGCGGCTTCCGGTTTTCGATTTCCCCCCGATCCAGACTTCCTGGCTGTCGACAAACGTTCCCCAAACACTTTAATTACATTTGTAACGGTTGATTTGGCAACTTTTAGCGATTTTGCCAACTTTGCGTGCGAGTAGCTCGGATTTTCGCGATGCGCGAGCAAAATTTTGATACGCTGCTCTTCTTGCTTGGACGGCATTTTGACAACTGAAGAGTGAATTCCAAAATCAAAATAGGAGCAACATTCTACACACACACACCTTCAAAATGAGGGGTGTTCAGGTTTTTTAAATGCAAAATTGAAAGAAATACGTCAAGTTGATATTGACCAAATTTTGACCGTATCGCCCTTTAAGAACCTTCATCCAAAGCCTATTGGCTGCCACGAAAACCAGCATGCCACCAAAAATGGCCACAACTGTCAAAACTTCACGGTGATATCGTGGTTTCGTTCTTGTTGTTCTGCTCTGTTCAATTTTCTGCTCTTCAGATTCATTTAGAAGTAAAACAAATCTAATAGCAAAGTTCTAATGTTGCAGGAAAATTTGTTTTGTAGCAAAAATATCCAAAACATTTTGAGTTTTTTTTACAGTGTATCATGCTCAAAATACATATGCGCATTTAGTTTTAATGGTGAATATTGGCACGATATGAGTCAAAAATGAATGCGCCTCGGAAAGTAACGCGGGTTCATAACCACAACTACAAATTAAAACATGTATATTGAATAACTAAATTATTCCGATAAACTAATCATGAATTTCCTGAACATGGATGGAACTCATCAAGGTTATCATAATAGAATGCCGAAATTAGTCTCCGATCTACAGTTCATTTGCGTTACATTTAAAATTTTGTACATTTATTTTTCCACATTTCAATTATTTCTTACATTTAAAAATGGGACTTGGAAATAAATCTCAGTTTTCTCACAAAGAACAATGTATCTTCGAAATGATTACTATTAAACTATTTGAGTACGTAATTTTTGCCGTTTTCAAACAACATTGACTTTCCTCAATGCCAAATTGCCGTTTAAGATTAATGGAGGAGGTGGTGCTTTTTCAACTTACCATAATAAGATAATTTGAATGAGTTCAAAAACGGCATTTCCAAACAACAGTTTACGAGTTCACAAAAGTCATAATAAAACCATTGATAGGAGTAAAAGGAGTTTGAGGAAACAAGGTTCAATATCTTTACTTAGATTTTACAAAACTTTTTGTATGATTTGTCATTTTTAGATTATATCTATTTGAATAAAACCACGGTAAGACAAGTTTAGCCCGTTTCAAATTTCGGAAAATTTAAGTATGGCTTTTTGTGACAAAGTCTACATATCCAGAATGTTTCATTGAATCTGAGAGGGTGCTGCCAACATTCGTTCGAGTTGGCGCGAAATGCGTCATAAATAACCTAGGATCATCGTGAAAATCGTACATCAGAAGAAAAGTTTAAGAGACGTTAATTCAAGAAACCACCATCGAAAATATGAATATAACAAAATCGCAAGATTCGTCGCATGCCAGTAATGTATCTACACCCAAAATAGTATTCCTTGAATACAGATATTCCTCAAATAACGCGGTAGAATGCGATAAAACGAGACATTTCAGCGTAAAAAATAACCTTGATACGTAGTGTATCAAGTTCCTCGTTCGAAGTCTTCGACAGAAGGGCTCAGTAGATCCAGGGCTTTTTGTTGGTGACTATTAGTTACGAATTTTATCACTACGCGGCGGTGGTAGTGGAAGTAAATTTCTTAAAAAATGCTTTCTCTTAAGACCCCTGATGAATGGTTTCATTCTTCGATAAAGGTGTTTAGCAGGTTAAGGTTTCTTGGTTGAAGAACAGAAGTTCAGAATTGTCTCAATATATGGCACTAGTGTGTAAGTAAATCACCCAAATATGCTGTATCATGGGACCCTGGCCGTATAGAACGTTCCTGTATTCGACATAGATGTTCAGTGGGCCATGGCCTTTAAGTTGGTGATTCAGGTGATAGTTCAGAATTTTGCCGCCACGCGGCGCTAGTGCGGGAGAGAGTTTTCTGAACATAATGTACCTTTTTATCCTGTCCATGTGGACGGTTCCTGTCTTGGACAAAGTACTATTTTTTTCCGAAGACAGAAACCATCTTCACTGACAAATTCAAGTATGGCAGCGTAAGTATACTTTTTTTTCCGTCACTTTTCTTCTTCTATGATGTTTATACTTTTTAGTTTACTTCTAGTATAAGAAACCAAGTATGCGTTGCTATGTGTAGGAACAGAGATATTAAAATACAGCTTGCTGGTCATCCATCACAAGTTTTTGATTCCCTGAACATCATTTTAGATGACAAAATCATTCCAAATGACCACAACATCAAAGTAAACCTTAGTCAAAGAGACCACTGGTATACTAGCGCCACTAAGGGGGTGGGACCCGGATAAAAATAACGATACAATTACAATTTAATAATATACAATAACAACAGAATGTATTGCCGACCATGAATCTTACTGCTCATGTATCAGACAAATCAAAAAAGCACATTGTAATTACAATAGATCTACTATACACCCCATATGCTAGAATTTTCAACAATAGTGAAACAATACAATTCATAGTTATTAACTCAAATTTGTTCAGCAAAAAGTGATATTTTGTATTGTTAAGATACATAACAACCCCCTTAATCTATTGTTGATGTCTCAATTTACAATAGATTCTATTGTAGAAACAGTAAGTCCTAATGTTGTCTTATTGTCGCGAACAATACGATCAATTTTACATACTATTGATTCTATTGTATGGTTACAATACATTTTATTGTCAATCTATTATACTTTTTTACTCGGGTAGCGCTGCGTGGCAGACAGATTTATAACTGATTGTCACCTATGTAGAGGTCTTGACCTAGTGAACAGCTTTTTAAGGGCCAGAATTCCAAATTTAACGGTCGGTAAACAAATTCACTACTACACCAGCGCCAAGAAGCGAAAAGATTGTGAACTGAACTGATTGTGATCATCAATAAAAAGGTCCACTGAAAAATTTATCCGAAGACAACTTATATCCATTGGTATGGCACCCGGTGCGGTGGCACTCTGGAGAAACACTGGGACACTCGAGTGGCGCGAAAAAATCGAAAGGTTCCGGGTACCTATGAGGGGGTCGAGGCCCTGTGGGGTGGGGTCCCCCCATGGCGTGGGGGCTCCCTTCAATGGGAGAAGTGTGCTGAATAGCGTCAGCTGGGTCTATCGCCTTCGCGCTCCCTGGTGTCCTGTGGTTTGTGGTACTGGGCTATGTTCTGGAGAGCGTATTCGTGGATCGCGGGCTGGTGGACCAGAAAAGGGTCCGGCTCAAACGGGGCCCAACGCAGGCGTCCCACAAGGTTCAATCCTAGGTCCGGTGCTATAGAACACGATGTACGATGAGGTACTACGGCTAGAGTTCCCCAATGGGGTGCAGATAGTCGGGTTCGCAGACGACATCATCCTAGAGATATGCTATGAATCCATCAAAGAGGTAGAGCTAACGGCCTCCCACTCCATTGGCATTGTGGAGAGATGGATGAGTTGCAGAAAGCTGGAGCTAGGCCACCATAAGACTGAGGTCACGGTTGTCAACAACCGAAAATCGGAGCAAAATGCGTCGATCAGTGCAGGTAACTGCACAATCGAATCGAAGAGGTCTTTGAGGTATTGGGGTCATGATCGACGATAAGCTATCCTTTATCAGCCACGTCGATTACGCTTGCAAGAAAGCCTCTATGGCTAAATCGGCATTATCCCGCATGATGTCGAATAGCACGGCGGTGCAAGGGAGTAAGCGTAAACTCCTCGCCAGTGTCACCCTGTCCATACTTAGGTACGGCGGGCCGGCATGGATCACCGCCTTGAGTACCAAGAGCTACCTGAATAAGCTGGAGAGTACGCACAGGCTTATGTGCCTAAGAGTGGTTAGTGCATACTGAACGGTATCACGCGACGCGGTCTGCGTCCTAGCGGGGATGATGCCAATAAGCATTGTCATAAAAGAGGATGTAGAGTATTTGGAAGAAGAAGTACAACGTGGAACAAGAGGTATTTGAAAGACCACTAGAGCCGCAACTATGGTTAAGTGGCAAAGGGAATGGAATAACTCCACCAAAGGTCCCGGAACTCTTCGGGTGGGTTGGTAGGCGACACGGTGAAGTGAACTTCCACTTAACGCAGATTTTGTAAGGCCACTGTTCAGACAATATCTGCGCAAATATGGGCATGCACAGTCCTCCGCATGCACTGAGTGCGCGGGAGTAGAGGAAACTGCGGAACATGTGTTCTTCACATGTCCTCGCTTCGACGGCGCGAGATCTGGCATGATAGCCGTAAGCGGTCACGACTCCGGATAATCTTGTTGAGAGGATGTGCCAAGACCGGGACATCTGGGACGCGGTATGCATAGCAGCCTCCCAGATTGTCCTTGATCTCCAACAAAAATGGCAAAACGACCAACGGCAGGTCGCAGGGACCACCCCCGAGTAACACATTTTCATGCTTTTATGTTGAGTAAGCTTCTTTATAACCAAATCTAGTCATGTAAAAGTATTTTCAACCGTTATAAAACTTGTGTGTTGCTTGGGCCTAACTACTAAAGTCCTAAGTAGTTAGACACAGTGGGTGCTTAACAAGCACAATAGTCCCCTCCCCGAAGTAATACTGAAAGGTGGTCCCGAGGAGGGTCCAGGGCTTAGCACGGGTGGGTTTTTAGTGGGTCGAGGAGTTGGCACCCTCATCTCCACACCCTGAGTTCTTCAGGTGTCTGGTTGCAGATTTTCCATCGGGTCTGAAAAAAAAGACTCACTGAACAACATTTTCGGAGACAGAAACATTCTATTTTGACATATCATATTCCTGAAAGAATTAGCACACATTAGTGTGAACTGATGGTCATCAATCAAACAGTTTTGTTCCACTGAACAACATTGACGAAGACAGGAGGATTCTATCTGGTCGAGATACGAAGACTAGCACACTAGCGCCGCGTAGTGATAGAATCTCAAACTGTTCGCCATTGAAAATGCCTTGACCTACTTATTGACTATGCTCAAGACAGGAACATTCTATGCGATCCGAATAACGAGATATTCCGGGAAGTAATGTTTTGTACTAAGTACAACGCGCGAGTGCTCGTGTTACAACAGTTGGCGCGAGTGCTTCAAGGTTAATTGAGCAATCTATACATGTGTTAGTTTAGATTGATCGCTTTATTCATATGGGATAGCATGCTTTGCTTTGGATTATATGTGTGTATGCATGTGTATTTTTGTCAAGAAAAGCAAACATGAAAACAATATGCCAGAAGGGTTTAACTCAAATCATAAACAATGCTTTTAAACATCAATTTCTTCACGACTCACAGCACCACGAATCCAGCAGAATCTTCCAGTATAATAACATTTTTTCAATCAAATGCGTTAGATGGTTTGCGTGAGAGTGATAATATTTAAAATAAAATGATGATGAAATGCATTGTTTACGCTTTGAATCAGACCCTTTTTAATGGTTGCTCTAGATCTATCAATTCAATTACATAAAACATTATTAACAACATTCTTCAGTATTTATTTAAATATTTATTTAAAGAAGAACAAAAAAATGGCAACGACAGACCAAACCGAAACGCGCCCGGAAAACTTAACAAACGAACCGACATTCTTCGGACAAAAGACTTCAGTATTTATTTAAATATTTATTTAAAGAAGAACCAAAAAAGGGAACGAAGACCAAACCGAAACGCGCGGGAAAATTTAAAAGAACCGACTTTGGGAAAAAGTTTAGTATTTATTTAAATATTTATTTAAAGAAGAACAAAAAAGTGGCAACGACAGACCAAACCGAAACGCGCCCGGAAAACTTAACAAACGAACCGACATTCTTCGGACAAAAGACTTCAGTATTTATTTAAATATTTATTTAAAGAAGAACAAAAAATGGCAACGACAGACCAAACCGAAACGCGCCCGGAAAACTTAACAAACGAACCGACATTCTTCGGACAAAAGACTTCAGTATTTATTTAAATATTTATTTAAAGAAGAACAAAAAAGTGGCAACGACAGACCAAACCGAAACGCGCCCGGAAAACTTAACAAACGAACCGACATTCTTCGGACAAAAGACTTCAGTATTTATTTAAATATTTATTTAAAGAAGAACAAAAAATGGCAACGACAGACCAAACCGAAACGCGCCCGGAGGAAAACTTAACAAACGAACCGGACATTCTTCGGACAAAAGACTTCAGTATTTATTTAAATATTTATTTAAAGAAGAACAAAAAAATGGCAACGACAGACCAAACCGAAACGCGCCCGGAAAACTTAACAAACGAACCGACATTCTTCGGACAAAAGACTTCAGTATTTATTTAAATATTTATTTAAAGAAGAACAAAAAAATGGCAACGACAGACCAAACCGAAACGCGCCCGGAAAACTTAACAAACGAACCGACATTCTTCGGACAAAAGACTTCAGTATTTATTTAAATATTTATTTAAAGAAGAACAAAAAAAATGGCAACGACAGACCAAACCGAAACGCGCCCGGAAAACTTAACAAACGAACCGACATTCTTCGGACAAAAGACTTCAGTATTTATTTAAATATTTATTTAAAGAAGAACCAAAAAATGGCAACGACAGACCAAACCGAAACGCGCCCGGAAAACTTAACAAACGAACCGACATTCTTCGGACAAAAGACTTCAGTATTTATTTAAATATTTATTTAAAGAAGAACAAAAAATGGCAACGACAGACCAAACCGAAACGCGCCCGGAAAACTTAACAAACGAACCGACATTCTTCGGACAAAAGACTTCAGTATTTATTTAAATATTTATTTAAAGAAGAACAAAAAAATGGCAACGACAGACCAAACCGAAACGCGCCCGGAAAACTTAACAAACGAACCGACATTCTTCGGACAAAAGACTTCAGTATTTATTTAAATATTTATTTAAAGAAGAACAAAAAAGTGGCAACGACAGACCAAACCGAAACGCGCCCGGAAAACTTAACAAACGAACCGACATTCTTCGGACAAAAGACTTCAGTATTTATTTAAATATTTATTTAAAGAAGAACAAAAAAATGGCAACGACAGACCAAACCGAAACGCGCCCGGAAAACTTAACAAACGAACCGACATTCTTCGGACAAAAGACTTCAGTATTTATTTAAATATTTATTTAAAGAAGAACAAAAAAATGGCAACGACAGACCAAACCGAAACGCGCCCGGAAAACTTAACAAACGAACCGACATTCTTCGGACAAAAGACTTCAGTATTTATTTAAATATTTATTTAAAGAAGAACAAAAAAATGGCAACGACAGACCAAACCGAAACGCGCCCGGAAAACTTAACAAACGAACCGATCACGAGGATTCCATAGACGACTGGTAGAAATAATTAATTTTTGCTACAAAATAACTATATTGAATGAGTAGTAATGACATTCATATTCACGTCCCAAGCACCACAAAACCGCCAGATTTGGTTATAGCGACTTGATTGTGACTTAATTGAGTAGCATTGGAGTAACATCAACTGTATTGCAACAAGTGCACTGCTAGGGGTTCACATTTTTTACAATAACGTGCTGGTTCTTTTGATAGTGTAAAATATGTAAGCATAAGCCAAACGAAAAAAAACTGTTATCTTGGTGTTTGAATTTTCACTAGTTTATAGCAAAAACAAATCCACTGACGTAGGGTACGTGTCTTAGATACAAACTGCTGACAGAAACGTATGCAAGAAATAAGTTTCTTGCAACGATAAATTCCAGCATTAAAAAAAAAATTTAAGTGTAAAATTAATGTAAAAAAAAAACACTTTAATAATTTAAGTGTAAACAATTTTTAAAGTGTATAATAAATGAAATCGGCTATAATACACTGCCTTATGATACGCCAAGGCTGTACTCCTTAGGGCCCGAAACAAAATTATTAATAACAGCCCGTTGAGATCTGTCAGACAAATTTGCTTCCCAACCATAAATACGTAGAACCAAAAAATTTAGAGCACTTGATCGTTTCTTTGCTGTTGTTTTGATGCAGATCGATTTACCTCTGATTACATCGATAACGAGTTTGTTTGACGAATTGAGATACAATTCAAAAGTTATGACACTATTATTTCTACGATGATAATGACATACAAAGTAAATTAAACATTATGGACAGTGTCAAATTGTGTCACTTTTCAAAACCAAAAGAAGCTAAGAAAGTTATAGTTTAAGTTATAGTTGGCACATTTATCAAATCACAAAAATATTGCTACTTTCGTATATCGTTCTTAAGGCTTTCGTTCTGCCCCTACAGACAGAGATGATGATTACGTCCTCTCTCAAAAATGGGAAACAGCACGAAAGCGCATAACAGTATCATTTTTCAGCCAAATTATGTTTGTATATTTGATTAAATCGGTAAATCAATTAGGACTTGTCCTATGCACTCATTGCTCCATTCGTCAGCCCAAAACCTACTCCATTTCATCGCAGAGTCTGGGCGATGGGAAAGTTCAAATGTGCAGAAAAAACTTTGTGACACGAGCTTGTATCTACCATACACACGCACTTCATCATCTGACCGTGGATGTTGTGTAGTTAGGTAATCTGTTTCAGCTCTCTGAACGTACACAGAGGATTTGCTGACCTCCCAACAGACTGGATGCACTCGTTCGAATCCGTTTGAACGAAGATTGCTCCGGAAGTACTCCAAACTCGGACAGTAGACTGACAGTAATTCAATTTTTGGGTAATGTTTTCGGTGTATGTATAATATGGTGCTACGATTTAGCCACTCGAATCAAGAGGGATGCCGAAACAAGAAGTGAGCCTCTCATCATCGCTTGCAAGGGGTAGAAATTTGAGAACCTTCAATTCCCATCAGATTCGGGCCACACTCTTCCTCCCGAACAGTAGATCTCGAAGCAATAATGTGCCAAGGAATTATCATCGTTTATGAGCCCATTAGGTGCTTGCTCCATCACTCTTCGCCTTTGCTCATCGGAGGATTGGATTTCCCTTCTTAGAATCTCCTCTTCCACTAGTGGAAGAACAGTTCGATGTTCGCAGCTGAGAGGCTCTGCGTTGCACTAGCAAATAAAAGCTGGTAATCAAATTACTGCCAACAGAAATTTTCGATCCTCTGCCTGGTGGAGTATCGGGAAATCCGACAACTTCCCAACCCGAGACTACAAAGTGAAAAGGAGGCAAAGTTCGGTAGAAAGTCACCATTCCTACCGCAAGCGAAATTCATGTTCATCGAATTATTCGTTTAGCTCGGATCAATGAAGTAACTCTGTCAGCGGAGTGTTCGCAGCCGGGGTGAAAGTGATGTTATCTGCCAGCCGTAGTCAAGTTTTAGTAGTAGCGAAACGCACTCGAGGATGAAGCAAACTTGTGGTGTGTGTGGATGTGTGTGTGTATCCGTACATTTCCAGTTCAATTAGAGACGGAAATGGTGAAATCTAATTACGCGTTGATGCGTGTACCTCATTCGACTGTAGGTGGATTTCGCAGCATGTTGTCCGCGATATTTTGGTGTTTCAAATTTGGTAAGTTTGAATATAATGGATTGACACATCATTCATCTTCACAAAAACATGAAAATCACGATTCAAAGGTACTCGATTCCTACAGTTTCTTACAGAAGTAAACCACCATCACACTTTGCGAGTGGTCCCAACAGCATCTTGACTATTAGTTGAAATCGTATCAAACTGACTCTCAAGAGCAGTTTAATTATTTTTTTTGGATTCCCAATGATGTGAACCACTATCACACTTTGTGAGTTGTTCCAAAAGCATCCTTACAGTTGGTTTAAATCGGTACTTAAACAGGGTATTGGGTTCCTTAGTGCGAATATTTTCAGTAGCTATAGGAGATGATATTTAAAGAAAAAAGTTATTCTACACGTATGGTCAAATCTGAAAATTTTACGGATTTATTGAACTTTTAATGATTTGGTACATGTTAGTCTTAAATTGGCTGTAACTAACAAATTATGCTACTTAGCATAATTAAAGGGCCTGTATTACAAAAGAGGCGACTTTGCATCTCCTGCTCGTTTGGAATGGCCTTTTTCAAGGCTTTGACAGATAATCGCTTGTTTTTTTTTTTTTTTTTTTTTTTTTTCCAATCGATCAATGTCGCCTCTTTTCTAATACAGGCTGTTTGAAAATTAATAATAACATTCATTACATATTGCTACGTAGTCCTATGTTACCTTTGCGAACAACTATAAGGGCTGTGCCTTGAGGTTTTACACCTTGAGGAGGAATCTTAGTCGCAAGCATCACAATCCATTCTCAAAGGGACCTTTAGTACATATTTTTCGACCAAAAGATAAACCATTGAATATTTTCGACATTTTGAGAGTGTTGCTGCATAAGAATAGTGGTATCTAAATATATAAAGAGAGAATAAATAGACAGCGTGAAGAAGCACTGAATTTTTCAATAGCAAAGAAAATTGCTGAAGTTTTCAATATTGAGTATTATATCTTCGTACCCTCGCGAGATCTAGAGATATATGACGTTGTCTCCGCTGCAAGTCAGATTACCGAGGACTTAAAATGAGCTTCTATGTAACCATACTAGATGTAAATCAACTACATTCAGTATCGTTACAATGCGAAAAAAAAAGTTAGTTAGTTAACCTCTCGACTTATTTCGGGCAACCTTCACCGATTCAGTTCGCAGTTATACCAGCTGCAAAAGGCTGTGATATCGGCCAATTATTGTGGCAACAAATTTAGTTGCGAGAAGTGTGCGAGGATTTTCGCACACAAACTGTGCAGAATTGTGATGATTGTGGTGAAAATCCTCACCCTTTGCAGGAGCGCCCAAAGTACAACAAGTGATCGGATTACGTTGACCAGCGTTCCATCACTGGACGCTCCAGACAGACTTATGCAGAAATGCCGAAGTCTGCAACAGCCATTCAAGAAACCCAATCTTCAATTTTGTCAGCTGAAGAATGGCACCCGAACTCATCAGATGAAAGTTACAAAATCAAAATCGAATATACGGTATTACACGTACCCGGATCTTTAAAAAAGAAATGTTCTTCGCGTAGTCTGGCAATACACGGATAATGACGCCGCCAGAGCACGACTTTTTAATACCCTGGAGGCCCAAAGAAGGCAATCTTATGTTCCTATTATAGATATGTGGGGATCTCACGATCTTTGTTATATCCCAAGTAACACACAAAACATCTTTTAAGAATGATTTATAATTGTTTGTGTTATAAATGTATTATACACGTATTGCAAAACATTTTAAAGTTCGGAGCGGGGGCTTCAAATGGTGAGTTGACAACTTCGAAGGAGGGTGCGACCGACCTCTCGTCCTCACAAGTTCCTACCTCACGCCTCCACGAGTCATATGATCACAAAAGACTGCCAGCTGAAACATGGAGACGCTGGTTGGCGTAGCCTGGGCAATGTTGTCAATCTGACAATAGCGAAGTGAGGGGGTGCGACTGAACATCATGTACCTTAAGTCATATTGCATATTTTCCATTTTCAATTTATTAATAATTTCAGCACGCATTAGAATCATCGGCACGAAAGCTCTCAATTAATAACTGTGGAAGTGCATTTGGAACACTGAGTTGAGAGCAGGCAATAAGCAATTTGTGAAAGCAATAAGCTTGAAATGCTATGTATAATAACGCTTTAGAATCATCTTTGCATTCCAAAACCATGTAAGAGCCTGGAGCAACATGACAGGCATCAAAGGCTCAATTTGTTTTTCAGCATTTCAGCATAACATTTAATTTAAAATTGCACTTCTAAACTTCAACTACTATATTCATAAAAGACTGGCATGTGCTTATAAGCAATGTAGGATTATATTTTAATATTGTGTTTAGTGGTATTATGGTAACATAGCCATTATTTCAGAAATCATCAAACCGGACTCTTCGATCACTCCAATTGCTACCTTTGAAATGTTACTAGAACAGTATAAAGAAAAATATTACAACATGTCTTATAAAATAATATCTTTTATTGAAATTTTATCTCAGATATTTGGAATGATCTATTCTGTTTTCAGGTTTTCCAGGACTAGAAGGATATTAATACATAACTAATTTTTATCTATTTTTCAGTAACAATCCATTGGATGTACCATTTAAGTTTAAAATTTGAATAAATTAGCATTCTTGTCTATAATGGTATCCTAATTTTTCGTGTACAAAATATACTAAATATTAACTAACACATAACGGGGGAAAGGGTGGGACCATCAGGGCACCCAAGTAAAACGATTTGGATAGGGAGCGTGGGACTGCCTCCTCCCTATTGTTAACGTTTCGCGGAACGAGGGCGGGCTCTTCGACCCCATTTATTGGGTTTATTCTGTCAAACGAGGGCTCGATTCTAGTGCTGTCTGTGTGACCTAGCTTTTGGAAGGAGATTCTTTTCCCTATATTCGCGGGTTTCGCGTAAGTGTATCTGCTTACGGGTCCGCCCAAACGTTTTTGGCCCTTCATACAGGAGCTTGATGATCACAAACAATAATAGAATCCTGATCAAATCGTTTTTCAGATTATTCCACTGCTATGGGGAAGTTACCTTGCTACAATAGATGGTAGTATTATATCATCATCATCATCATTTCCCATACAACCTCTGCCAACTGAGAAGGGAAAATCCTCTTCCCAGCTATCACGAAATCCAATTCGAAACACTCGTGGAAAAAAAATACGAACAAGCAACGAGACCATAAGTCCTGAAGGCATGCAAACTCACATATGTCACGACTTTCCACAACTGACTGGAAAACTTCACATGCAGCTAGAAAAGAATATGACTAAGGGAAAGAAAGTAAACCCAGCGACCGAATTCAATATTGACCGAATATCCACCGCAATTCGACTAGACTCTGGCAAACGAAGAGAGTCAAATTTAATAACGTCGAAATCCTCTAATCCGATAATGTGATGATGACAAGGTTATGTAAGTTTGAACGCTATACTATCGAGGTTAGATTAGGGTCTCCATCGTGCTTCTAGCAGTTTTTTTTTTTCTCGTTTTGCGAAAGCCGAGTTGAGTATTATCGGTCAACCTGCTGTGGCTTTTATTTTGCTATTAGGAAAGCGGACGATGGGAAAGGGGATGAACTTGGAAAAGGAATAAAAAATTTACGCGATGAGAAGAGTTAACTTTATCATTCGACTTGCTTATGGGAACTTTTCCGTTCCTGGTTGTTTTGTATGATTGATTCTAATCTTATAAGCTCCATTAGAAGTTTAACATGTTTGAAGAAAAATAATAACTTTAATTTCCTCCACTGATCCAAACCCACACCTCCTTCCAACACCATCGTATGAAACATAATTCTTTAACCTCATTCTTTCCATGTTTGCTCGTCTACGTTGTATAGATTCCTCCTTTCCATTTATGAAATTATGATTATTTACGCTGAAATTTGTATTTAATTTTTCAACCGAAGCTCTTCAGCGGAGCGAACAAAAAACCAAGACCTGATGGCGCAACATCAACATTCCACGTGGATCCATAAAACATGAGCTGAATTTATGAAATGCTATACCTTTTGGCTTTTCGCATCTTTAGGAAGCGAATTCTTTCCTTCGAGCGTACCACAATCAGCCATCAACTTTCCAACTGATAACCCTCTTCTTGATGCATTTAAAATATTAATAGCTCACCCCACAGTGGCTGTTTTCGGTCTGCACTTGTTTCTTCCGGAACGATTTACACGCCGACCTAGGAAAGTGCACGTGTTTTGGACGGTAGAAGAGTGCCACAGCGCGGCCGTGGGCTATTCCCAAGACGATTCCACTTACGGTGGTGTCAAGTTACAAATTGCGATTGCTTCAGTTTCAGCTGCGCAGTACACGTGGATGAATAAGTTCAATCATACAAGCAAAAAAAAACAGGGATAACAACGTGTATCTAATTTAATTTACCACTTGTTGGAAAATCTGCAGTCTTCAGTTGTTAGTTGAAGTTTAAGGTTACATTGTGAACTGCTGCGTGAAGCAAAACAAATTACAATCTTCTCAATCAATGAAAAGGGCGGATGGAAGTCAAGTTCGTCTATGGAATCTCTCTTCACCATCACATAGTGAGCATGAGCATGATTGGCCGCCCGAGGTTGCTACTCCGTTATTGCCACATCAGCTGTAATTACACAGGGAACCAACAGATGGTTAGTTTAGGACTAACATACATCTTCAATGTGGTGGTGATCCAAGACCAGACCAATACTGACCGGCCAGAATGTAGGTCAAATAATGAAAGGGCTGGACTTCTGCACTTCCACGAGAAATCACTGATATGTTGGATATAAGGGTTCTGGTCTTTTGGTAAACAATACGCTGAATTCATGAGACGTCTAGTAAATTATTTATACATCAGACCGTTTTCCGATTTGGACATGTTTGTACCAATACTACAAATAGTCGATTTAAACTAACAGTAAGAAAGTAAAGTACTGTTAAGGCCATTCCCAGAATGTGATGATGGTTTTTCATTTTGAAATCAAGTGTATTTGAAATAACGCTTGAAAGCCGACGTTGACCGATTTGAAACAACGGATGCTGTTGTGGCCACTTAGAAAGTGTGGTAGTGGTTTTTCATTGGGAAAACACTTTCAATATGTAGAACTATATTCTACAAACTATTTTACTATTGGAACTAAAACCTTCATCAGGCAACTTGATCATTCTAAAGAGTGATCTATTCTAGTCCACCTGAAATTACGATTGAAGGATTTGGTGATATTGGAATCTCTAAAACTATTGCCTGTCTTCTGCCTCATTCGTATTTTACCAATCGGGGGATACTTTATCCTGTACCCAATAATTGCATTGTCTCCAATTCGCTCAACCAATTGCAATATTTTGTGATATAGTGGGTGGAATATTATAATTTTAGATAGTTCAATGCAGACGTCTCCCCAGTTTGACAGATCGTTCGGCGCTCGCTGGATAACCACCTGGTACCTCATAGCAAGATGCTAAGAAGCGGACCAGCAGATTCGAAGAGTTACCTCCCTCTTCCACTACACCATCACACAGTGGACATAACAGTAAAAAACCCGAATTAATCCACCGATGGTGAGACTGAAACCTTCTTACACTTCACCAGAATTACGAACTCAAATGTGGCCAATATGGTACTGGATACATATTTTTAAAAAGGGAAGAGAGAAATATGTGATATGTATATATTGTGTTTATAAAAGAATTTTGTTGGGGGTTGTTTATAGGTGTGAATAAAATTTGAATTATGTTTAGGCTGTTTTGTGTTAGTAAAAAGGGGGAATAAAAAAATAAAATTTAAAAAATGGAAGTTTTGTTTTGTGGGGTGAGGGTAAATATGTTGTTGGGGTATTAGTTGTGTATGGGAGTTTGTTTTTTTTGGTGGTTTTTTGGGGGGGGGGGGGGGGCGGACTCGACCATACCATTGTGAATCTAAGACTATAACAACCAACACTTCGTGTACTCATACCGATGGCTCATCATCGGCTGATCTCTACAGTGACAACGACCATCGGGTAGCTTGTATTTGATCTCCAGATTTTGTGTAAATAAAGTTTTTTAGTTATTATTCGACTTCACATCAGATTAGACGTCTATGCCTTTCCGAATATCCGAAAATATAAAATCTTAATTTAGGGATAATAAAACCCCCAAATTTGGTGACCCCGATCGAACAATTTTGAATAATTCGACCCGCGAGTTACAACAAAATTTTTCGCGCGTATAAACTCCCATGAGTGATTATTATTAAAAATGGCAGGTGACGACGATATCAAGCCTACTTCAAGCCATCAAGTAATTGCCAAAATCGACTACCCGCCATTTGACGCAGAGGATATTGAAACATGGTTTCTTTGTGTCGAAGCTGCCTTCTCTGTGAATCAAGTGAAGCATGAGAAAACGAAGTACAATGCCGTCATCGTGGCACTCGGTTCCCGCGCCAAATTCTTCCACTCAACTCTGATTAAGTGCAACGAATCCACCGAGAATGACCGTTACCAGAAACTAAAAGCAGCCGTGCTAGAGCATTTCCAGCCGTCTGAAATGCAACGCCTAACCAGTTTGCTATCCGGCATGATACTTGTGGATCAGGAACCCAGTGTGCTTCTTAGTGATATGCGTCGTTTGGAAGGTCAAGGCTGTACCGACAGTGTCCTATCCAATTTGTGGCTACGTGCTCTACCAAATACAGTGCGTTCGATAATTGCCGCCATGCCAAAAGCAAGCCTCGACGAACAAGCTTCAGTTGCCGATAAAATAATGGAAGCCCCGTGTAGCGAAGTATCCGTAGTGAAGTGTTCTGAAACGCCAGTAGCGGCGACTCTCGAGCAAAGAATCGACGCTCTCACTCGTCGTTTAGATGAAGCGTTGGCGGGAAATTTCAGAGGTCGTGATCTTAAACGGAATCAATCGCGAAATCTTCCCTTTCATTCGCGACAAAGAACGCCATCGCAATCGAGAGGCAACAATCGGTGGATATGCTGGTTTCACTACCGGCATGGCATTAAAGCTCAAAAGTGTGAAAAGCAGAAAGGTAATAATGAAAACGTTGCGTGCATTTTTTTCGACGGAAAACTTCCCGTGTACACTCGTCCACGAAACAATTAGCCAAGGGTTCCCCATCAAAACCACTATCCAGTGCCAGTGTTAATCCGCCCTCCGAAATTCAATGAATTCACGTCCATGACGAAAAAACCTCAAGGCAGTTCCTGATAGACACCGGCGCTGACATTTCAGTTTTACCCCCCTCGCCCCGAGAACAGCTCCAGCCTACCAACACAAATCAACTATTCGCCGCCAACGGTAGTCCCATCAAAACCTACGGCACGAAGCGCTTAACCATTGATATTGGCCTCCGCCGATCATTCGTATGGGTGTTCACAATCGCCGAAGTAAAGTCTCCGATAATAGGTGCCGACTTTCTTAGGCACTACGATTTACTCGTGGACCTTCGACGGAACAAACTCATCGACAACACCACACGCTTAGAAGTCAACAATGTCAACGTCGCAGCTGAACCCTTGATTTCAACGTACGACATAAGTATCCCCTTTGCTGATCTGCTGAAAGAGTTTCATGATATCACCGTGTTCAACATGAACCATCGTCCTAGCCCAGCTAAAACTGACCATCAAATTATTACCACCGGACCACCTGTGTTCTGCAAGCCCCGTCGACTCCCGATCGACAAGCTCAACGAAGCAAAAGCCGAATTTCGTTTTCTCGTAGAGCAGGGAATCTGCCAACCTTCAAATAGTTGTTGGGCGAGTCCTCTCCACATGGTTCGAAAATCAAACGGCAAGTGGAAACCGTGTGGTGACTATCGCGGTTTGAACGCTATTACTGTCCCCGATCGTTACCCGGTCCCACACATACAAGATTTTTCTAATATCTTGCATAGCAAGCGCATCTTTTCGTGTATTGACCTCCAGCGTGCATACCACCAAATACCAGTCGCACCAGAAGATGTTCCCAAAACGGCGATTACCACACCATTCGGTTTGTTCTTGTTCAAATACATGACGTTTGGACTCCGTAACGCCGGTCAGACTTTACAACGACATTTACACGAGATTCTAGGTGACTTAGATTTCGTGTTCCCCTATATAGACGATGTCTGCATCGCATTGAAAAATATCGACGAACACCAGCAACATTTGAGGATCGTGTTTCAGCGACTACGTGAAAATGGTCTCATCATCAATGCAGGGAAATGCCAGATCGGCCTTCCTGAGGTTGATTTTCTTGGTCACATGATAACCGCAGATGGGATCAAACCAAAAGCGAGCAAAGTCGCAGCAATTATGGAAATCCCGAAATCCATGACAGCAAGACAATTAAAAAGTTTTCTGGGCGCAATAAACTTCTACCGCCGATTCATCCCTCGCGCCACCGAAGTTCAACAAATCTTGCATGCGATGATACTAGGTAACGTAAAAAACGACAAAACTCCGCTCGTTTGGGATCCAATTACTACGAACGCATTTGAAAAATGTAAAAAGGATCTTTCGGATGCCACATTACTCGCACACCCTTCCGTCGATGCCTCGCTTGCTCTGGAAGTCGATGCATCGGGTACGGCGATCGGCGCTGTTCTGCATCAAGTCAACGAAGACGGTCGGCAACCTCTCGGATTTTTCTCTCGTAAGCTCACCGGCTGTCTTCTCAAGGCAAGTACATACGATCGCGAACTGTATGGTATGTATGCAGCAGTTCAACATTTTCGGGATGTATTGGATGCCCGAGTTTTCTGTATATATACGGACCACAAGCCCCTCGTCTCTGCGTTTCTTCAACGACCCGAAAAAGCAAGCCCAACACAGCTTCGAAGACTCGCCTACATAAGCGAGTTCACTACTGATATACGACATGTACCCGGCCCAGAGAACAAAGTTGCAGACATGCTCAGCAGATTGGAATCGATTACAGCCACCAACGAAGCCATCGATTTCTCCGACTTGGCCGAGCAGCAGAAGAACGATCCTGAATTACAAGCCTATCTAACAGACCCTCCTGCAAACACTACGTTGAAACTGAAAGCTTTTTTTTCCCCACTCTCAAATACTCCCGTGATGTGCGACACTTCTACCAGTGCCATTCGTCCATTCGTTCCCGTTGCGTTTAGAAAGCAAATTATTAAAAATCTACACAGTATATCCCATCCCGGTGTTCGCGCAACGATTCGTCTAGTGGTCGACCGTTATGTATGGCCCTCGGTGCGACGAGATTGCAGAGACTTCGTGAAATATTGCATACCTTGTCAGAAATCCAAAACACATAGACACAACAAGACACCGATCACACCCATTACTATGCCAAACAGTAGATTCTTATTGTGCACATGGATATAATCGGGCCGCTTCCACCTTCAGATGGAAACTCATATTGTCTCACAATGGTAGACAAATTCACGCGATGGCCCGAAGTAATTCCGATCTCCAACATCACGGCCCATACTATCGCAAAAGCATTCAGCGGGTGGATATCGCGATTTGGCGTACCCGATAAAGTGACAACCGATTTAGGAAGACAGTTTGAGTCGGGCCTATTTCGCACACTTGCAAAACTTTTCGGTATCAACCACTTACGAACGACACCCTATCATCCACAAGCCAACGGGCAGATAGAGCGTACTCATCGGCAGCTCAAAGCGGCAATCAAGTGCTACGACAACAACAAGTGGACGGAAACTATCCCTCTCGTCCTTCTTGGTATGCGTACTGCTGTGAAAGAAGACATACAATCGTCGGTAGCTGAGCTAGTGTACGGAACTACTCTTTGGCTTCCCGGGGAATTTTTCGTGGAGTCCAAAGATTCGAAGCCTTCCCATGAATTCATCAGCGATTTCCGAAAAGCGATGGCACAAATCCGTCCCACACCAACAAGCAACCACTCTAGGCATTCTACGTTCGTGCAAAAAGAACTAGCTACTTGCAGCCACGTCTTTGTACGAGTCGATGCAGTTCGACCACCACTTTCACACCCGTTCGATGGTCCATACCGGGTATTGCGCCGAAGGAAAAAGGTATTCGTGGTGGATATCAACGGCAAGCCATCACCTATATCCATCGATCGTTTAAAAGCCGCCTTCGTGAACAGCGACCAAGCCAATGGATCCACGTCATCAACCAATACCAATCACTCCGGCCACTCCCGATCTACCAGCGTACAAAACCAGATCGGGTCGTCGGGTTTGTATTCCCCGTCAATTTTAGAAAATCTAAGGGGGAAGAATTGTAGCGGACTCGACCATACCATTGTGAATCTAACACTATGACAACCAACACTTCGTGTACTCACACCGATGGCTCATCATCGGCTGATCACTACAGTGACAACGACCATCGGGTAACTTGTATTTGATCTCCAGATTTTGTGTAAATAAAGTTTTTAGTTATTATTCGACTTCACATCAGATTAGACGTCTATGCCTTTCCGAATATCCGAAAAATCTTAATTTAGGGATAATAAAACCCCCAAATGCCACACCAACACAAAGAAACACTCTTTAATCACATGATACACAGAAAGCAGACAATACCAAAATGTCCCAACTAATGAACTTGAATATAATTTGAAAACAACACGTGATAACTTCTTATAAACAATACAAAATACGCAGTCAACAAGAAAACAACAGAAAACAATGTAGATAATCACTCACTACATTAACAGTAACAAAATTCCAACTTAAAAATAATAGCAATGACAACCATATGACAACCATACCCAGCGATAGCCGACGTCGACTGGGATTGAACTCAGACCCACTGGGGGTGCCAAGTAGCAGTCACGCTTACCACTACACCATCAACGCCGGCAAGATTTATAAATCTTCGTTCCTTGAAAGCTAGACGTGGCGGGAAGCGGGTAAATTCACAAACAAAAATTTAAAAAAACTTTCCTAGGTCGGCGTATAGATAGTAGCTGGTTAGATGTTTACACCTAAATCACACAAATCAACATTCCACACGATACAACAACAATGAACACCTATCGATTGGGCAATTTGTTAATACTATAACAAAAACGACTCCCTTGTCCTCTGATAGGTAGAAAGAAAAACATACAAACACCCACATATATGTGCGTAGGTGTGTGTGTGTTTGGGGGGGGGGGGGGGTCTGTGCGTGCTTGTTGTTTTACCTGTCTCGACCACTGTCCGAATAGCATCCACCAAAAACTTCCGTTTCCAGAAACCGAACTGCATCCTCGATAGCCCGTGCTTGCTCTCGGTAAATTTAGTCTGCCTGTTGAGGATGATCCTCTCCAGGAGTTTCCCGAACGTATCTACCAGGCATATTAGCCTATACGATGCTGGATCCCGCAGAAGCATTCCCTGGCCTCGGAGCAACACTAGCTTTTGTATTTTCCACCTGTCCTGGAAATGCCCTCCCTCTAAACATTTCTGCAGCAAATCCGCCGGAAATGCCTGAATCGCCACATTCAGAGCCCGCATAGAGATTCCATCCGGTCCAGGTGCCTTCTTCACCTTAAGCCCTCTCGCCACTGCCACGAGCTCTTCGTTCGAGACTTGCGTGCCCTCAGCGTTACTTCTTGATTCCTCATCGTACGGTGTACGTGGCCACGTCGTTAGATCGTGCGTCGGGAAAAGTCCATCTACGATAACCTTCCTTTTTCTGGACATAGCTCTACAGCCATTGTTGGGCATTACGGTACGCGTTTCAGGGGTAAGCATCAGCAGCTCCGTACAGCTGCTTGTTGCAATTCGTCTTGCTCAGTCATATCTCTCGTTTTGATCCGGCCCAGGCCGCTCGAAACACCACTCTACGCACCTCTTTGTCTGCTGTGGCTTTAGCTCTCTGGACACGTCTTCTGGCTCTGGGGGGTACAATCTAACACCCATTGGCCGGCTGTGGTTTTATTGAAGAAATTTGTTTGCAACAATTGTTTAACTATGAAAGCAGCTATTCTACTGCAGATCCAGCAACCCATTTCAGATTGCCTGGAGAGTCACTGCCATTCTGAGGTTACTTTTTTATACCATAAGCCCAGCATGAAAACATTTCCAATATCATTTGGATAAGGGTACTGCAACACATTTCTAGATTTGAAAATGTAAAATTTCCATACCAGGCACGTATTAAGTTTTATTTGGAAATACGATTTTTGTCGGAATGATCACAAGAATCAAAATGATGTCACCAATGGCCGCCTCCAAAATAACTCGTAAAAAAAAGTTCTCGACGTGGATTCGAAATAAATTTCATGCACTCGCGACAATAGAAGAGCAAAAATTAACGTTCCTAAGCCACCCATTAGATATGCAACCAGCATAACAAAGCTCTTTACATTACGTGGTTAGTGCATCTGAAATTATGTACCAGCCTATCATGCACGCATGCGCCTTTGCTTCATTTGTTGCTTTAGAGCAGCAAATGGCCGTATTCATCAATTCACGATTTAAAATACATACACATACACACATACATACACGTTTTTAAATACATACACAAAGCATGCGTAGATTTTCTGGTTTCACTGTTTGTTTAAATTGAATTACGAATTAATGTTTGTTTGTTTGTTTTTCGCGGAAACGACGCAGCAAAAACGCGCTTGTAACTTTTTTTAAATTCATTAAAATTGAAAAAAATCGATGAAATTTTGACTGAAACTAAATAAGAACAATATTTGTTTACGTTGGCAAAATTTTATCACAATTTGTCAAGTGGTTATTGAGATGGATCGGAACAATAGCAGATCCACCAAAAAAAATGTGTGCCGTTGTGGAAAATTTAACTGCGTCCCACAGATGGATCGGAAAACACTTGGGATTCCATCATTCGGACTCTGTGTCAAGTGGTGAATTCATTCAAGGAGACCCAATGGCGGTCAGGCAGCGGCAGAAAACCGACAACAGCTGATACGGTGAAGGCAAGGAAAGTGTTGAATCTGTTATAGCGACGAACGAACCTGTCGATCTGCGATAGGGCGACAAATGCGGAGGTTTCCATCTGGTTTTTCAAAAAAAAAAACGATGAGACGTGCCGGCCTCCACGTCAACAAGGGCAGGTACCAACCCAAACCGGAACGACAAACAAAACACGATAGCCAAAACCCGCGCCAGGAAGCTGGACCGAAAGTGGCTGAGAAAACCGAGGTGCGTCGTGATGGATGACGAGACTTACATCAAGGCGGACACAAAGCAATTGCCGGGGCAGGAGTTTTACGTTGCCACATCACGGTTGGCCGTTCCTAAGGAAGGAAGGAAGAAGAAAGTGGACAGAATTCGTCAGAAAATTCTTGGTTTGGCAGGTCATCTGTGGGTGTGGAGAAATGAGCCAGCCATATTTCACGATGGGTACCATGAATGGGCAAATCTACCGAGACGAGTGCCTGTAGAAGCGCCTGCTGCCCTTCCTTGGCATCCTGCTACTAGGCGCAGTTAGGCTGGTACAGGGATAACAATGTTATTTTTGTTACAAAAGACTTCAACCCACCGAACTCATCGGAACTTCGTCCGATTAAGAAGTTTTGGGCCATCATGAAGGTCAAACTTTGTAAAACACCTAAAATATTCGAGAACGAGCTGACTGATATAACAGTGGGTGAGTGTATCGAACGAAATTGAGCACACTGAAGTTCACAGAAGAATAAACCAATGATGTACAAAATTGCCATAACGTTGAAGTTCATTCCCTGAAAGTTCATTCAACACTGAAGAAGTTTTCAAGATAAAATAGGCCTATCTGTCAAAAGATAAGCTTTTTTAGTGGAAATTTCTAAAATTTTCCAATGAAAATAATAAAATTGATTTCCTTAATGTGCCTAAATTATTGATAACGAAATTAACAAAAATTTCCGATTTTTCGTGAGTTTACTTTCACCCGCACTAACGAAACTACCCATGCAGCATCAATCATAGTAACCCATGAGTCAGCAGACAAAATTTGACAGCTGTATCAGTCGAACTCTAACCTTGAAGCAACTCCGTTCAAAAGTGTGCGTGTTCAAAGAACGGCACCCCGCCGCGTCGAAAACGGACATCGTGCGGCACTTTGTGGACGCCGGATTCGCCCGTTCCGGCATCTACAACATCTTGGCACTATTAGACAACAATCAGAGCATCAAAAGAAAAGCCCCGTTCCGGACGGCTGACGACCCTGAGCGACAAGAAGCTCCAAAGGTTACTGATGAAGACCGGAGATAAAGACCGAGGGGAAATGTGGCTACATCGCTGCGTACGCTTTACAAAGAAGTCGGTTCAACCGGCCAACCAGTGAAAAAGTACCTTGCGAACATGAACATACATGTCAGGTTTTGGAGCTGCAGGCAATGACGCAGCGGCAGCGGCTGAATAAGATGGTCAGTAGCCTGGGACAAAATTTAAATTCCAGTTCCCTATTGATTTTCGGAAGTCTTTTGGACCCTGTAATAACTGTGCAAAATGTCAGCTCGTTTGGTGAAACTATATTTTAGCGCTCGCAGTTTTAATTTTCCATACTATTTTATATGGGGAAAACTTACCTTTTCAAAGAAATATCTGGCGAGGCGACCCGTTATCCTCTAAAAATAAATCAATCCCTTAACTTGCTGGGAAATTTTTCAAAGAAACTTTTCTTCGAAAACCGCAAAGCGATCCGACGTTTGTGGAAAAAGTTATTAAGCTGAAACTGATTGCTATCCAATCAAACGGTTCATTGAACTGTTTTCTCTTGCAGCACTGCCACCTGCAACCTGCTGCTGGCTGCGCGAAGCAACCACTGTGTTTGTTTATGTTCACTCAGCATGGAGGAACTGTGCTGCTAGAAAAAACAGTCCAATGAGCCGTTCGATTGGATAGCAATCAGTTTCAGCTTAATAACTTTTTCCACAAACGTCGGATCACTTTGCGGTTTTCGAAGAAAAGTTTCTTTGAAAAAATTTCCCAGCAAGTTAAGGGGATTGATTTATTTTTAGAGGACAACGGGTCACCTCGGCAGATATTTCTTTGAAAAAGGTAAGTTTTCCCATATAAAATACTATGGAAAATTAAAACTGCAAGCGCTAAAATATAGTTTCACCGATCGAGTTGAAATTTTGCACAGTTATTATAGGAACCAAAAACGCTCCCAAAAATCAATAGGGAACGAAAATAATTTTGTTTCATATATCCGTGTCCCAGGCTAATGGTCAACTCGATTTTCCCGGCGAATCGCGACGTGGCGGTGGTGATGGACGACGAGACCTTTCTCACCCTGGATGGCAACGACTGGAGGGCACTTCGTATTTTACTTCCCCCACAAAGGAAGTAAGCTCCGAGGTGAAGTTCATTTCACACACCAAGTTCCCAAGAAGGTGCTGCTGTGGCTGACAATCAGCGAGAAGGGGATGTCAAAGCCGCTCTTCTTTCGCTCCAGACTGGCCGTGAACGGGGAAATTTATAGTACGAAATGCCTGCCGGAAGTTGCGTCGTTCATCAAGAAATACCATAAGGGCGAAGACGCGGTGTTCTGGTCGGATCTGGCGTCGGCCCACTACTCGAAGCGATCGTTGGAAGAGATGGAGCGGCTGAATATCGATGTGGTAGCCAAGTTTGAAAATGTTGAACTGATTGTTTTTGGAATATTTGAAACTCTATAGCTTAAACTAGATTTATTAAAAATAAAGAACGTCATACAAGTTCCCGGCTTATACCTGGTTATTTACAATAAATTCTGAGAACCTACTCCATTTTGTAAATTTTAGTGATGTTTAAATAATGCCAGAAAAATAATTTCATGAGTTCAAAGATAAATAAGCCTGTCCACGTTAAATTTCGGACACTTTTCTTTCAGTCTAGTTTTTGGAATTATTTCACGTATCACTGAAACGTTTCAATTATATGACAGCTGAAACATCCAACTTTATTTTGTGGTACAACATCTTGTTGCATTTGGTAAAATGGCGTCGAACCAAGTGGAAAGGCGCAAACGCATTTTGTACGAATGGCAACAAAATCCACCGTTGTCGGTAGGCGATCTTGCCAAGAAACTTAAACTACCAAAAAGTACCGTGTTTAATGTTGGCAAATTGTTTGACAAGCGCTTGGCTATGGATCGGAAGGTGAGAAGCGTAACAAACCGAAAAGTATACTCCCGCCATATAGACAAGAAGGTGGCAGCCATTATTGGGATAAATCCCAACCAATCTGTGCGAAATGTGGCTCGCAAAGTTTGAAAATCGAAAATCATATGTGCAAATAGTAAAACAGAGGCATGGAATGAAGGCGTAGAAAGTGAAAAAGATGCCCAGCCATGATAACAAACAAAAAGTCATGCTAAGGAGCTTCACACCAACTTTTGTAAAGAAAAGCTTGCACTATAATGATGTGCTCGAAAAGTTTCAATAGCTGCCGGTCTGGTTTCCCAGACAAAGGAGGTGTCTAAATTTCCGAAGAAGTATTTGGTTTTGTAGGCCATCTGTAGTTGTAGTCGAAAATCCAAAAGTTTCGTCTCTTTCGACACTATCAACAAGGATGTGTTCGGCAAAGAATGTCTGCATATGCGGTCGCTACTTTTTATAAGAAGCCACGACTCTCCAGTTCTAGTTTGGCTTGATTTGGCCTCTTGTCACTATGCAAAATCCGTCCTGGAATGAGTGGTCACGTGCCAAACATAGCCAATCCGCCTTACTGTCCAGAACTACGCCCGATAGAAATATACTGAGATAGAAATATATAAGAAAGCAAATGAGATCAACGACTTCAAGAGAAGGTAGAGAACCGCCACCGTTAGCGTATCTGAGAATGCTGAATGGAATCTGATGGCGGGCGAAAGTTCGAGAATTTTACACAAAGAAGGATTAACATCTCAATCAACTGTTCTTTATACAGTAAGATAACTCTACCATACTAAAATAAACAATCGTTTTTCATTTTTAATTATGTCTAGACTTTTCTTGCTGACATTATCTTAATGTCCGAAATTTAACGTGGACAGGCCTTACTGCAATATAAAAGAAGATTGATGATCTTCTTGAGACATTATGGAGCATTATTATGAAGAAACGTAGATAGCAGCCAATTCAAAACTAAAATTTAAAGCTACCGTTTGTTAAATGTTTTCCTTCATTTTCAAGTTTGTAAATTTTTCCTCATTATCACAATGCTTTCTCTTCCGACTTATTCGCAAAAATAAACATATTCTTACTTACTAAAGTAAAGTATGTTGAAGATAGATGCAATATTTCAATTTCAATAACCTAATCGGTAGAAGGACCAGTTCATAACATTTGGGTCATACTCAACGTACTGCTCGCTTCAAATAACCTAATCCGAATACACTCATTTCACATAAAAAAGCACTTTTCTGATTCCCACAATCACCATTTACAATCCACAATTCAATTCTCAGCCATAAAGAAAACCCGGGCTCTAACGAAAAAAAATCCTCGCTAAAGCTAAATGAATTACCGCTCCCCTCAAGAAAATCATCCCCATCATCATCCATTTAGCTTTACCACCACAATAACAAAAATCATTTATACTTAGCGAAATTGTTATCTTATACCGTTCCACCCATTTTCTCCATTCCACTCTCTGCCATCATCGACGACGTCGTTCCGGTCCTGGCGCCCGGGGCTATCCCATGTCACTGCAGTCTGGCAGTCAGGCAATCTACCGGTTTTCCTTTTCCTTCCATCCTTGGAGGAAGTGATTAACTTTCTTCCAAGGCGCATGTGCAGCCAAACAAAATGGTGTTCTCCACCCAACCTGAAAGCTACAATACACAATGGCATCAGCAGAAATATAAAACCCATACCCAGCTACCGAGTAGGGTGCATTGCCGAGGGATGGGGGGTGGATAATCATAGATGGAGAAAAGAAATAAAAAAAAGCACAGAAATATGTATATAAAATTTTGAACTCAATCAGCCAATTTGAAACAGCTCTCCAGCAAATTGGATGGGTGGCCCCAACGCTCGTGCACGATAGACACCGGGGTAAAATTCGCAGCAAAGAGGGGGATGATTTCGCAGAAAACGAATGGGAAGTCTAAAATTCAATTTAGCTCGTTATTTAGGCTCTTGATTTTTCTCCTCTCACCCCAAAATCCACAGAGAGGGGGCTTTCCATCCCGTCGGAACGCATTTGCTTACTTCAAGCAAACCAAGTCAGTGGTGTGCACCGATCAATGCCAGGGGTTGAATTTGATTAGTCAATAGGTTTTCAGAAAATACGATCAATACTTCAACATTTGAAAGCACGCAATATTCAAAAAGTCTAACATGTCTTCGAATTTAATATGCCAAGTCAAGTATACTTCAGCAATGTAATACACAAGGCATGGGTATCGAGTCGATTTGTAATAAAATTGAATTTCCCTTCTCTCTTTTCTCTTGAAGGTGCAGGTCTGGTTCCAGAATCGTCGGGCCAAATGGCGCAAGGCCGAACGGTTAAAGGAGGAACAGCGGAAACGAGGCGATGGTTCCGATCCGCAGTTATTGAATGATAAGGTAAATTGAACTGGCTACCAAAATTATCCTCCTGGGGGGCGAAACCGGAAAGACCCTTCCATAATGGAATTTTGTCAGAGAATTTTTTGTTTGAACCATTCGATTTTTTTCCCCATTTCCTTTTTCATGCTCCGGGTTAAAATAGTTGGAAACCGATAGTCGTGATTCGAGTCCGGATATAACGGGCGATGCTGATGATGACGATATGCGTAGTTCGAGTGCACACTCAATGAGCCCCAGGGTGGATTCGGAACCGGATAGGCCTCATTCCAGCACTCAAATGCATTCGATAACGCAGTCCGGATCGAATAGTGCTGGGACGCCGTCACCGGGATTTAGTAAGTACTCACTAGGAACCTTGGGAAAGTCATGAAAATTAAGGAAGTTTGATGAATGCGACCCAAACTGGATCTTAGATAGCTTGACCAGAAAAAAGGAACTGAGCTTGTGGCCAACGGTTCGTATAGCGATTCTTTTATCTTGGAAGTTTTGCTTGACAACGCTGGTGATTTTTTTAAATTATTTTTATTCCTTGTCGGGTATTTTCATCACTGCGACCATTTTTTTAGATCTATTGTGATATATCCCCTTTTTTAAGCTCTGTCCAGGTGACGTACCACTATTGTTAGGAGTGGTCATCAACGCTTGACTTAGAGCATTATCCCAGCACGGCATTACACTTCGAATGAATTGCACTACCGTACTGGGATTTGTTCTCCAAATATCAAAGGGTTCTACTAGCC